>NDXB01018779.1:18821-35408 GCA_002631895.1 Agapornis roseicollis | reverse complement strand
TTTTTTTTTCCTTGTATTCTTGAACTGTGCTAACTGAAGTTCAGGAAGGTGAGGTTCTTATCTAATTTTCCAGATGGTTTTGGTAGAAAAAACCCAAGCAGCTACTTTTTAACTGTGTTCCATATGGTCTAATGACAGATATTCAGCTGTATTGAACTGTTATGCAATATATCTGAAGTATGAAAACCATGAAGCAGTGATAACATTTCAATAAACAACATGCTGATTTTTTTTGTTTAGATGAGCATTCAAATATTTGCAGGCTGGGAGAGATTCCAGTGACCACATTTTTCTGATGGCTTGCTCTGGTCCTTAAAGCAGCTTAGCCAGTGTGGAGGACTTGGCTCAGACACTGCTGCAAGTTAGGGCAGGCAACAGAGGAACTTGGAAGCTAGTTTTTCAGAAGCCAGCAGGGCAGACCAAGATAAAGGGATTTACAGAGTTTAACTATGTATTAGGCCAGTCCCCTCTCACGAAAGGCAGCGTTGCATACTTTAAAGGACAAAATATCTTGATTGGATCACCCTTATTCCAAATTGCAACTATATGGAAAAAGGCAACTGACCATTTGGTAGATGCTCCCACCTAGATAGATATTTTCAATTTACAGCTGAAAGTGACAAGTTAACTACAGTCATCATACTTCTGAGTGACCACCCATTCCCAAAAACAAAAAGTGTGCCTTTCAAAAAACTACAGCTTCCTAGCAGTATCTTCTTGTAAATGCAATGCAAGTACCTGCTGTAAAGCCTTTTATTTATAAAGCTTTATTTATGAAAACAAATCCCATGGTAAAAGATGCCCAGCATGGTACTAAATATTTTACTGTTTTGCGTATGTCATGGCTGGTGTAATACAGGTCCGTCTCTGACTGCCCACTGAGTGCAACGTGATGTTTAGAAAGGAAATGCTGCTGAAGCAACTGTGAGCCCATTGAAAATACATCAGTTTTTATTTTAAGAACAAAACACAATTGCATTCTGTATCAAAGAAAAACAGTTACAGATGAGCAAGGCTGTCCAGGGAAGTAAATTATGTGGAAGTAAAGAATAAATGTATTATAAAGTATGCTGGCTGTGCACCAACAAGTACATTTCATTATAATTGGTCTGTTGAAGGAATTGATGTGTGAGTACAATCTCTGTATGTCAAACCAAAGTAAATGTTATAAATCACGGAAGCTATATCATTTGAATATCTGTAAGAAGAATGAAGCCACTCAAAACTAACAGTGTTTGTGCAGGATTTTTTTTGTTGTTTCGTTTTGTTTTAAATTACAGTGTTTGCCATGGGGAAAAAATAAAAGAAGGGTTTGCGAGTCTATTCATTGAAGCAAGTCTAAGCATCTCTTGCAAGTTAAGGAGCTGGGCATCTCACCAGGCATGTTTTTAATGTCTGCATTACTCATACTGAGTTCCAGCAGGCTTGGCTTTGTTTCTTGTGATATGATGCATTCCATGTGGGGATTCTTGCTTCTGGTCAAAGATCTTATCACTAAATATTTATCAGTTGTATGAGAATTAAGATAATTTAGAGTGTCTCCATGTTTGTAACTACCTGATGACTCAAAGCTATAACTTTCAACAGGGAAACAATCTAGCCAGTCTTTTCATCCAACAGGACAGAAAACCAGCCACATATTTTACTCTTAAAATGGCATTTAATCATGAAATAGGAAGTTTAAGAATGGGGACTACCCACTAGATACAACCATATAGCATGGCTGCTTTTGCAAAAGGCTGGCTTGTACACATTAGAGGAAATTAAATTGATCGCTTGCACCCAGCCTACCATTAGTTATAACAAGTGTAACAAGGAGATTTCTTCCTTTCCATCCTTGTTTAGGTGATTTGTAAAGATAACGATTCTGGGTTTGATCCTTTGGGATGTAAGAGAATGAGAAAGATGTGGCAAGGAAATTGAAATTCAGCCCATGTGCTACTCCAACTTGAAGGCTACTGCAATTTAGCTCTTCCCCTGAAGAGCAAAACCATCAAACCTCAAGAGACATCTAAAGCATCTCTTTCAAGGAATCAAAGCTCTTACATCATCCTAAAGGCAGTATAGTAGCAAATAATACAAATTCAGTCTCCTGTTGCTATTTATTGGCAAGAATTCTAGTAGTAGCAAAACAGAACATAGATGTTGTTCTCATCATTTTTACTTCAAAATGATCCTTCAGAAAAGAAAGCCTTTGTAACTTCTATTACCTGTGTGCGGAAAAGCTGCCAAACAGGTGATTGTGTTTCATATGAAATACCTTTGTTTACATTCACCTTTAACATACATCTGTAACTGTCTTTCTATCCTTCCTACAAGTCCTAGGAACCTGCCTCCTCTCGGAAAATGGTGATCCTTCATGCTGCCTCTTTTTTTCCTAGTTGAGGAGAAAATTGCTGCCCAAGCACACATCCTCAGCTCTTTGATCCTTCTTCAGAAGGGCAGTTTGTCTCCTTGAAGTTCATTCAAGATCACTTTAAAGCCAATTATCTTTGCCTTGCATGATGATACATGACAATTAATGGGAATGGGTAGAGATGGTTAAGAGCACTTTATAGCTGCTGTACCTGGAATATATTGTATAATAAAGCAGCATTATAAAACTATAGTAGATATGAGGCTTTTATCCAATGTTCCTAAGTTTTGTGTTGTACCATTACATTTTAAGCTCATTGCATTTAATGCAAGCGATATATCCTATTTTATTAACCAAAAGGCAGCAAAGATGGACAAAAACCTCAGTCATGAGATACTCAGGATGACCTGAAGGGCACTGGTGTACCTATTTCATCGGAAATGATAAAATCCTGGAATGGGATCTAAAGTATGGGTTCTTCTTGTTCCCAATCTTAATAATATTTCTTAAACTTTTTGCTTGTAGTGTGCCTTATTTCTGAACCATAAATTTTGAAACTGGATCAGCTGCTGTTTCACATATGGTGAAACACTAAAGTTATGTTTATACATGTAAATGAGAAAATATAGAATAATTTGGGCTCAAAGGTACTACAATAAACTTTAGTGTTTCAAATATACTTAATAGAATACTTTGTAGATAGTCATTCTTTTTATCATAGGATCTCAAAATGCTCTGTAATAGTATCTTCACTGGGAGATAAAGTGGAGGAACAGATCAATCCTCATGACTCACCTAATATTTCTAAGAAATGTGCTTCAGAACGTCTAGGTTTCTGGCTTTTTTGTGCCATCAGTTAAAATACAGTGTTAATCAGGTAATAGCTGAGAATTGTCTTAGACTGATAAAATGAATTCAATTTTTTTTTTTACTTCTATTATTGAAATGCATTTTTACAATTTGAATATCTTTAATTAAAATAGTAACCACAATTTAGTCAAACATGAGGGTCTGTTGAACACCGTATAATTCCAAGAATGACCGATGTCAAGGTAGACTTATGTATAATAGTAACCATTAATAATCTTGTGTTTTAAAGCAAGGCAAACAAGTAAAAAGTTTAAATAATAACTATCTTGAGGCTAAGTTACAAAATTCAGACAGTTCAGATACACTTAAAATATCTCAAACATGTCAAAGTTAATAAATCATTCTATCCTGACCTTGACTGATGTTAACCTCATGTTTAAATGTATTTGAGTTCTGTATCTTAAGGAATGAAAAACTCTTTTATTAAATAGTATGTTTTTCCTTGTTATAGTTTGTATGCCATATTTTATCGCCAAGTGTAGTTTTTTTGTGAACTTGTAAGAAAAGACAAAAAAGAAATTGTAAAATTAATGTGCATCAAATTCTTCCATACTGTTAGCTATGCAATGCTTCTAAGTTCCTAAGGCTCATTGTCTCCCAGATTAATTTCACCAGCTTCTGATTTTTTTGTCAGTCTTTGTGAGTAGAACTCTCTGTTTCCTTGTTATTTTCTTTGTACACATTGGGAGTTGTGAAAGGCAGTTTTTTGGATGAGTTATGGAAATATAAAACAGTATGATCTTGTGTTGCCCATGGCAGCTAGGCAACTGAGGGGCTAATTAGGTGTCCATTACAGTAGGGATGTAAACTGCAGCAGTGGAAGTCTCAGCAAAGGAATCTGAGAGGAACAGCATATGTTCTGAGTGCGTAATTATATATATATAAAATATAATAATATAATAACATATATATATATGTTATGCTTTGACAAGCCTAGCAGAAGTATATACCCTAGTTGGCCTTGATTCTGTTCCCATAGAAGTAATTGGCAAAGGCCTTATGGACTCCAGTGTATTGAGACTACAATTATCTGCAGCACAAAGAAGGACTCCTGGATCTTTCATAGGCAAAAAATGAGCATGTTAGGTTTGTCTCTGCCTTTATCTCATGTAAAGAAGTGAGCTAATCTTATAGGCTTTGTCAACACTCTGAAATGGGTGGTTATATTTGATTTCTTTGTGCTCTACATTTTAGTGTTCCATAAAATAGCTCACATATGAAATATACTTACTCTCTCCCTTACCTTTCTATGAATAGCCTATTGTGCATCCCCATTGCTGGCAGCTATCTGCTGCTTCACTGTAATGTGTTTGGATTCCTGTAGCTTTAAAGACTTTTCAATCTAATAAAATCATAACAAATCAATTTTTCTAATCTAAGAATTTAAAACTGCAAACTGTTTGCTAAGAAATATTTTCAAGCTAAGATGCCTGCTGGACTGTGTAATAGACTCTATGTGCTTGGCCCTATTTTGCACTCTTAACAATTTTGTGTCTTCATTGATGTTTCATTGCAGTGTTCAGGCTATGAAGAATTATGCATCCTTCTCTCCAGTTTAGAGAAAAGTAAGTAATGGCTGCTAATGATTTCACCCTATCTATTCATTAGGAATAAATGAACACGGACAGTTGGTGGTGTTTCATCTTGTGCTGGTCCAGTAATATTTGTAAATAGGTTAATAACTTTTCTAGTACTTCCCCTTTCTGCCACTTGAGACTTATTGCTGTCAAACCCAGGAAAGTCAAGTCAGGCTGATGAGCCAGAAAGTGCCATGAAAGGTACTGAAGCAACACAAGAGCTTGTCAAATCAAGTGGCTTCTCCTTTCAATCTCATGAGTTTCCAGGCCTGAAAAATAAGAGCAGTGTGATTTTTGAGAGTTAATTGGAAACATCCTTTTTTTCTGCTGACTGTTGGCCTGGAGGACCTGCCAGGCTGGAAAGGAAGATGTCTACTTCATCTTCCTGCTGTGGCCTATATCAACTATACCTGTGTTATCCCTGGCAGATACTTATGTAGCCTTTTCTTAAAATACTCTAGTGAGGATACATCTGCAAGATTTCAGGCTGTTTATTTCAGTGTACCAATATTTGTGTTGCTAAGAAGTTTGTTACATAAGACAAATCTTTTGACATGTTCTTAGTTTATCTGTTTGCTGTAGACATGAGCAAAATGTTCTTTTTTTTTGGTGGCAGCAACTTTTTGTGAACGTCATATTTATGTCTCCTAAATCTTCTCATCTTCAAGCCAACCATTTTTAGTCATTCTCAAAGTTCAGTTTGAGTCTTTCAGGTCTCTGGCTACATTAGCTGTTCTCATCTAGATTTGCCTCATCTGGCCCATTGTGTTTTTGGAAGTGTGTTGTCCCAAACTGGTCAGTGTATTCCCATTTCACTCCTAAGCAGGACATAATTCATCTGGTTATTTAGCATATTAATTTTTCTAGTCATAGAAGACCGGTAGGCCATGCTGCTGTTCAAAATCCCAGAGCAATATTCAAGACTGATGCTTGGTAGTAGAGAATAACATAAATTTATACAGATAGATATGAAAATAAAAGTAAACAATATTTTTCTAGTAGTATGTTGTGAACAGTACACTATTGAAGTCTGGGGTGGGGAAAATCATGAAAAATAATAATGTTTTAAAAAAGATATTGGGTGAATCTGCTTTTTTACGTAAAGGCGGAGGAATAGGGATACTTCTGAATGAAAATTTCAAGTAAAAAGTGAAGGACTCATTATTAGAAATAGTTTCATGTCTTTTAGTTAAAATGTTTTACTGTATGCTTGATTCACAGCAGATTATCTCTAAATATAACAATCTTAATGATAAAATATAAAGCTTCAAATCACAATAAGCTTTGACTATGCTCCTCATAAGCAATATAGATTGTAGGAAAGTCAATTAGAGTCTATAATAACCCTTGGAGCATGATACTTTCTGCCTGGACCAAAGCGAGGAACATTTGTGAGTTTAGGGGTAAGTTCAGATCAAAGGCTCAAGGTGAAGGGGAAAATGAAAGTTAGCCAACATGGACAAAGAAGTTACTTTGAGAAAGCTTTTGATGCATTGTCGACTACATTTATATATCACTTTGAAGCTGGTTTTGAAAGATTGCAGCTAGAAATTAGCAAAACTTCCATAGACCAGCAAAAAAGCCCAAATGATCTTATTTGGACATAATGTTTGCTGAAGTTAGGCTTCAATTAACTTTCTGAATCTCCTGGAGTTTCAGGTGCTCTATTCTATTTGAAATAAGACAAGCACCATACGTGGTAGAGTGGCATTTAGCCTGATGTGGGACTTCTCACAGCATGCCTCAGACCATCTTGTTTGATCAATTTATTATTTTTTCCATAATTTTTAATAATGCCAGCACTTGTGTTTTCCATCTCCTCAGAATTTCACGTCTTGTGTTTTGTGGGGTATAGGAGATAGCATTTCCTTCTTCCACTCCAGGATGTAGAATAAATGAATTGAGAATTGGGAAGCATTTCTCTTTTCCCTTGACTCAGCAGAAGTAAGATCAAGAAATATTTTATTTTATGTGGCTGCTATCACTTCCCAGTGGCCCATAACTCAGCCTGGAGTTAAAATCTACAAATCCGCAATCTGTGCTGAAAGTAGCCTTGTTATTGAGTGGATTGACTAAGGTAATAAACAAAGTATAAAGTAGGAGAAAAAGAGCAGATAATCATAAAAATGGATGGCACATACCAAAGAAAAGGCAAATATTTTCATGAATATTGTTCTGTTGCTTTCATATGCTCGGTTGTCAGCAGAAGCCAGAGAGCTTCCCTTTAGCACTCTCTCAAGGTTTATATGGCTTACTGTAAAGATACAAACTTGAAAAATATTATATTGATTATATATATAAGAAAAACCATGACCTGAGACCTTACAGGCAGGAGTGCAAGCATGAGCATAACCCTATAGAAAAGCTGTAATTAGGACTGCATGCAGTCTGCCAGGCAGCTGTCAGTCAGTTGCTTCTCTCTTCACTTCAGCTGCCAGTGGGTTGAAAGGAAAGAGAAATGACAGAACTCTTCAGTGTAGGAAAAAATCAAGTCTGTCTCTCTCACTTGCTAGCCTCCACAGGGACAGAAAAGAATTTTTTCCTTACATGGACAAGAGCATACCCAAGATGTCATACCATCGCTAATGAAACCTTAAGCAACTGAAATTATAGGATTAATTTTATTACATTAGGAGGCATGAATGAAGGCCTAACAGTTGGAAATTAAATGCTGTTGACAACATCATAATAAACTATTTTTATCTTCATTCTGCCTAGAAGTCCCATGCAATTAGTGTCCAATAGGCTCTTATTTAATAAGACATGATAGACATTTTAGAAATGAAAGCTATTTCTTTGAGAACAGGACATACATTGTGTATGACCTGAAGAGAATGACATCAAAATGCAGAAATAACTGTGAAAATCAACAAGTGAGGGAAGAATTTTACAAGTCTGAAATATAGCTTCATACTTATTTATTTTCTCTTGAATGACTTTTCAAAAAGCCTTTTAGACATGTCGGAATGGAAGCATTTCTGGAAAGAAACTTAATTCAGACAATGACTGGAAAGGTGTCTTGGTTGGGTATGTGAAATGAGCGAATGAGTGTGTGTTCGTGTAAATAAGAGAAAGACAAAAAGAAATTTTCCATGTCACAGTAGCCCCCTGATTGGCAGGGAATCTGAATGTAGCATCAGCAGTGGGGTGCTCTCCAGAGCATAAAGGTGTGGAAAGTTGTTACTGATTGCCTTGCTCTCTAACTTGGATTTTAGCCACTGGGTTTTCTGATGAACCATGATGCAATACAGGAAGAGTTTCATGGAACATTTCTTAATCAGTTATATCAATTGCTCTTTTCTACATAGGTCTATGATTTATGAAGTAGTTCCTTATTATGAAAAATACATACATAATTAAAAGCTTTATTTTGCAACTGGAATGCTATCTTGCAAATTTAGCCACAAAGGATATCCTTTTCTGGTATTTTTAACTCTATTTAAAACAAGGTTTTTAATGAGAAAAAATAGTTTCCTAAATGTTTTTGCTCTTTTTAGTCTTAAAAATTACTGAGCAGAACAACTGCATTTGTTCAAAGTGTCCCAGGCATGGCATACAAGCAGTGGCTTCTGATAGCAGTCTCTGAAAAGGTTTATGGGGTGCAGGTACCCAGGGGCTGGAGGGGGACTCCAGGAAGCAGTCTCTGTGGGGCCTCTGTGACACAGAGCCTCTGTGGGGCTGCCCTGTGCTAGACACAACCAGTTCCAGCCAGATCTAGCAGACCCACCACAAAGTACCCCACAGACACGATGGCTCCAAGCTGGAGCAAATGAAAGAGGTGAAGAGGAAAGAGCAGCAGAAAGGAGCTGCTATGGACCAAATGCAACCACCATTCCCCATCCTCCTGTGCCTTTTGGGATGGGGAGACAGAGGAGCTGGGGGTGACCGAGTGAAGTTGATCCTGGATAGAAGGTTGTGGGGGAAGGTGTTTTTTGTTCCTAACCATCCAACTCTGTTTTTAATTGGCAATGCATTAAATTAATTTCCTTCAAATCAAGTCTGTTGAAACATGCAAAATTCTTCACCCTGGGAAAGAGCATTCTGTATATGACATAAGGTAGCAACTATAGCGCTGCTGATGTAAATTTTCAGAGGTCTGTCAGTCTTAGTTCACATGTTTTAAGTCTGTCAAATTCCTGTATGTCAATTGATATTATCCACATGGCTACAAACTCATAAAGCGGGATTCTGATAAATCAGGGATTCCCTTTGTACTTTACATCAATATGGTTCTAATACAATTTTTTTTTGAACAAAGGAAAATAAACCAAGACTTTATGAGGTGCCTGTTTTTCCGTCCATATAGTAGCTTAGCAGTTATATACCTTTAGGTTGACAATAACTTACATTGTTAAACTTCCATTGTCCTTGTAAGTGTGTGATCTAAGCATTATTTCACAGCAGAAGACTAAAAAAAAAGTTTTTAAAAACTCATTGCAAACCAACTTTTTGATAGCTCATATATCCCAGTCGAAGATGTTGAAAATGTCATTGCAAAATTAACTCCCTCATTGAAGAGGCACAGCTACATAGCTCAAACTTTAAAGTCACAAGAGGAATTAAATACATTAGATTACAAAGCTTCCCTACTTTCTTATAAAAATGTGGTAGTAGATATGAGCTATAGGAGGAGCTCAGAATTATATGACAAGGTACAGAATGAATCTGCTTGTCTGAGCAAGAAGCTGAACTCTGGAGAAGTAGAAGTACTTGACCATTTTATGTATGCCTATTTTCTTACAGAGCTGGAGAAGGCAGGAACACAGTCAAACTCTTGATTGGGAAACATAGCCACATCTAATTCAAAATCAGAGAAATTCTAATATTGTAAAAAACCATTAGTTGTGGATTCACTGTGTTATTTGTTCCTGTGTGAATATGAGCCCACTCCGTGGGTGACTGAAATCTTACAAAAAGCAAGATTGAAGGAGATTATTTTGAAATTTATCATTGCTGTACTATTTTAAGAGAGGTCCCTGGTTTGAAGATGTATCTTGAACCCAGAACTGACATATTGAAGCCTGAGTGACATGAATTTTCAGTAGTAGTCAAGGAGTTTGATTCCGAAGTGCAAATTTGAAGAAAGAACTTCAGTCCTTGCTCAGCTGTGGAACATGCTAATTGAGTCCTTGTAGTGACTGTAATGCTTTATGAGCTTCATCTCTCCACAGTAACACTGAGGAATGGAGCAGCAGATGTGGAAATAATTATGGCACATTGGAATTACTGGCAGGTCCCTCTAACTTTGTTATCCTGTTTGGGTTGTTAGCACTTCTGTAAGCAATGCCTTACTACCACTTGGAACTAAATCTTTTCAAGGATATTCCACAAATGCTTGCTGTAATGTATGTGATCAGAAGGGTCTTTTACTGCACAAGAGAAGAATTTTTTTTAAAAAAAGCATGCTTGGGTTTTTAGGGGAAGACAAACATAAGAAATTACATGAAGTAGTGGTTTCCAGAACCCATGTAATAGAGAATCGATGTTATTGATAACACTAGTCAGTATTTCTAGTAAAGATCTGAGTGACAGGGGAGTGTACTTGCAAACACAATAATTGGTTGCAAGTATTGTAAGATGAGATTTCAGAATGATCTTGACAACTTGGGGAAATGGTCTGAGATGGATGTAACCTGACGTTGATCAATATGTACACTTAGCTAAACATTTTGCAGAATCAAGATAAGGATTAGCTGACAACAGTTCTGTGAAGGAGGATCTTGACATTACAATGAATGGTTCAATATCAAGTCTGTGAAAAAAGAGAAACACCAAACTAAGTTCATAAATATGTGAATGTCATGGGAAACTATGTTCTGCTTTCCTGGGCACTGGGGAGTCTCTGCTGTATGCTATGACAGTCTTAGGCAATTATGTTAAAGGGTGGACTAACTGGACAGCATCCTGAGGAGCGCAGCAAATGACTGAGGATGTAATAGACCACTGAGACAACAGGATAACTTAGGATAAGTGTGGAGGGCAACAACACTGCAGCCAGGCAGATGAGCACCAGTGTTGTGGTTTAAACCCAGCCACGCATCTCGTTAACTCACTCAACCCCCCTTTCTTGCCCTCCCCTGCTTCCAGAGGGATGGGGAGGAGAATCAAAAGAATGCAACTCCCACAGGTTGAGATAAGAACAGTTTAGTAACTAAGGTATAACACAAATCACTGCTGCTACCACCAGTAATAATAATGATAAAGGAAATAACAAGGGAAGAGAATACAGCATCTCACCAACCACCGACAGATAACTCACGACACCCCACCCCCCTTCAGCACCGACTGAATACCTCCTCCAACCCCCCAGAGCACTAGCCCTTCCGGGTAACTCTCAGTTACATCCTGGGCACGACGTGCTGTGGTATGGAATACCTCTTTGGTCAGTTTGGGTCAGGTGTCCTGTTCCTGCTTCCTCCTGGCCTCCCCTCCTCCCTGGCAGAGCATGAGGCTCACAAAATCCTTGCTCAGATAAACATTACTTAGTGACAACTAAAACCACTGGTGTTATCAGCTATGTTCCCAGGGAGAGTCAAAACATAAAAACTGCCTCAGCTACTAAGAAGGAGAAAAATTAACCACTACTGCTAAACCCAGGACAACCAGTAATTGCTGTTCAATGGTATTCAAGAAAAGGTACAGCCACAAGAGGAGAAGACACATGAGGAGATATGTGGGGATAAAGCAGAGGAGGAGAAATGGAGGAGACACATGGAATAGGGCACTGTTGGGAGTATGCCTGTTGATGCACTCCTGAAGTAGATGCTCAGTGCCAGAGAAGGTACCTCTGACAGACTGCAGCCCCACCCAGGGCAAAGACACTTCTAAGAGATTATTGGTCCATGGGCCACCCACACCGAAGTGGGGAAATCCTTGAGGGATGTCCCTTAGAAGGTCCCTTAGAGGACCCAGAGCAGAGCACCCTTTAGAGGATGCAGCCCATGGAAAAGTCATGCTGGGGGAGGGACATCCCTGTGGAGCTGTTCCCCCTGGAGGATCCTGCTGGAAAACAGGAACATTAGGAAACATGGAGTAGTGGGGAAAAATGAGTAAGAGTCAAGCGACAGCAGAAAGAAATCATTACACAGACACCTCACCAACAAGACTGGCAGTGTAACTGAATGAAACACGTAGTGACGACAGGGGAAGTTAAGCCCAGAAAGGGAGTAGGAGAAGAGTTGGACTGAAACCAAGTCTGGGAAAGGGAACAGGTATTTCCCCAAGGGAAGGCTTTAATTGTTTGTCTATTTTTTCCCCTCAATACCCAAACGAGCAATTAAGTTTGAATTAATTAGCTATAACATTTTTGTGAAATTGCCTGAGTTGACTCTATTTTGCCAGTGACAATGTGACAAGGAAAGAGCTCAAATTAGACATTGTGAAAAACTTTTGAATGGCAAGGGTGTTTAAATAATATAATAGCTGTCCTAGATTGAATTGTTGCAGGTTTGATTCTTATCTTAATGCAAATTCTAAGGAGGGATCATGAAATTCATAGGATTGATTTTATGATCTCATTAGCCATGCTTAGGGATCAATTGCCTTGCAACTCTCATTCCCTTAATTCATAATTATTTGAAGCTTCTAACTTTAAGTCTCTTGCCCCTTTTTAAATCCCCTTAAAAGTTTTGCCCCTGGGTTCATTTTGGTTCCTGGTCTTAATTACCTTAATTATACACAGATACATTTTATTCACTGTCAGCAGACCCACAGCAGTTCCACTCTCCTTTCTCCTGTGCCCTTCTGGTTTGTCTTCCCTCGGCTGCAACCACAGAGTTCAGTGTTTGCTCACCTTTATTGAAAATTATCTATATAACTCCAAAGTGAGCCTTAACTAATGAAATACTGAGTGACTTGGTAGTACCAATGATTTGATTGCTAGCCTGAGAATTAGGTTTGGGAGTACACTAAATGACTAGGTACACACTTCAAAATATTGTGTATCCCTAGCAGATGGTAATTAATGTCATCCAATTAGAATGCAGAATCCTGCGCACTTGGGAACTAATGGAGAAAATCATTACGCTAGAGGTGTGTATAAATTCATCTGCATTTGCAAATGCTAAACTCACATTAAAGACTATGGCTTTCCAAATATCACACAAATACTGTCTTTTGGCAGGGCAAACTGAATATTTTAAATATTTCCTGTAGGTATATTTCATACTAGACTTTCATTTTTAGGAAGGATTGCATGGCTGCGATTCTTCTTTGTGTCTCTGATTTCCCAGTGGTAACACACAAAATATTTTACATTCAGTTTCTGTCTTGCAGATTCAAACTTTTAAATTCAAATAGCAAAATATTAATTTTTAAAATGCAAATATGATGACTACCAGACACTGCAGCAACCAGAATCCATACTGAAAATATGCAGAAATATAGGTTAAGCTTTCTGTTCAGGACTGAAATCTTATGAATGGTTCTTCAAGAAAGGAGAAAATAATATTGGGTCCTCTTTATACCTGTTTTTTCCCTACGTGATATTGTTCACAGTTTTGGGGAAACAATCACTTTTTGTTTGTGAAGAGGGGGTAAGATTATTACTTTCTAACCACTGAGCCCCAGAATATGTTTAGTGCTGCAATCTGAAATAGGAACTATCTGCAGACAAAAAGCCTCTGCTGCATAAAACCACCACTAGCAGCTAGATTTAGCCTGGGGATGACAGAGTGTACTCAATTCTGACCAGAGGTGCTTGTGCTACCACATCCAGATCTGAAATGCAGCCACTTAATCCATTCTGTGGCATTTAAATCTTCTACCTGTACTTTTGGCCATAGTTTGTTGCTGATTTATGTCACCTGCCACATAGCATCACTCTGTAAAAATGCAGACCATCTAGGCAGAGAACTGAGAACTGAGAGCTGAGAGCAAAGCAGGGCAGACCCAAGATTATGTAGGAAACTCTTCTGGATCTCAAAGTTACACCAGCCCCAGACCAAAGAATATTAGCTATATTTTTACCAAGGTCACGGATAAATTTTTACACTAACAATAAGTTGCTACTGTAAGTATAAGCATTTATAAGGAAAACCCCAATCTATATATCTTCTCTAGTCATATCTAGCCTAGCTATCTTCACACTATGTGTGTCTGCCTAAAAACACTCCAACATTTTTGCTTTGTTATGGGTGGATGAATAGACTGTGGGTAATGGGGTTGTAGCCTGAACTTTAAAATAACTGGCTCTGCTGCTGAATATAAAACACACTGAGATGGAAAGCAGTATTTTTTAATGCATTATAAAGCTCTCACGCTTTATATAACACTTATAATTGGAAATACTCCATTTAAATTGTGTAATTCAAATTACTTTTGCGTGAGATTATTTGAAGTTCCATATCCTGATAACAGGGTTTTATCTCATCATATTAATGCTAATATATTTTCTCAATGCTAAGATAAACAGATACAAAGAAGCAGTTTTTAAATTTATATTTTTATAATGTTGTCTGTCTTTTCCATTGTGAGTTACACACCATTAATACTAAAGAAGCAACCACACCTCAGCCAAAAATAAACCCAACTTTCATTCCATTCACTCATAACTGTATTGTTTATTTTGCATTCACATTTTGAGGTTTGTGAATATGGGATGATACATCCTAACTGAAAGAAGACCTCTGAACACAGTAACTGTAAACTTTCATTACATTTTTGAGAAGGCAAAAGTTTCTGTTGCAGTTGTATATACACAAAAAAATCAGCCAGGGTGCAAATCTCAGTATGTCTAGAATTCTGTTTGTTCTGTTATTGGAACACACCTAATAAGCCTAAGAACAGCTCAAAAGGGAAGGTTTTCATAGCAAGTCATAATAAAAACCCTCCAAACCACTCTAACTTTTTCTGTTTGCACCATTTGCCTTATATGTTTGTACTACAGTAGAGTTTGTTTAGTTTCATTTTGGGTAGGTTTTCCCACTTTGATTTCATAAAAATATGTGGTAGAGAAATCAGGAGATGTTACTGTTTGATAACAACAAATCTCAAATTCTTTTATTCTTTTATTAGCACATCTTTCTGTTAAGGGAAAAAATTTATAGAATCTGGAACATGTTAGAATAAAGGTCAAATAATCTACAACTGTTACTTATCATTCTCCAATTACACAATAAAAATATTACCCATCTTACTGAGTATATGTAAAACGTCAGAAGTAGGACATTTCTGTGAAAATCATAACTTTACATTTTCCTAGTTCTGTGTCTTTGAATAACCAGCTTAACTTCACTGAGCATTGAATAGACATTCCTTTGCACCATTACAGGTTATTTTCATCATGCTAAGCATTTAAATAATTTTTGATTTTGTTAGAGGTGGAGGCTGCAAAAGTAGAGAATTCAGAATGAGTGAAATTTAACCTATTTGATTGCGTTCACTATATCTTAACTACACCCCCATTTAGTATTTGTATATGTGCTTCATATAATGCACTCTCGTTCTGTTGACAGAAATTGGATCAACTCTAGTGCTTTAGTGTGAGGTGTCCCTGCTTATGGCAAGGGGGCTGGAACTAGATGATCTTAAGGTCCTTTCCAACCCTAACTATTCTATGATTCTATGATCAACTCTGGTGCTTGAAAGTGGTCTGTACATGAAGTTTATGTAGAACTGTCAGAGTTATTTATGACCTTCAAGCTGTCTAATGTCTTGATCAGAACCAGCATTTACTCCTTTAAATCTATGACAGTTAGTGGGAAGTTGCTGACTTTTGTAGTGTGTGTGGGTGTGTGCAAGTAAGCTGCTTGATTTCCAGAGAAAAGCTGTAACTGGGAAGATTTTCAGAGAACTTCTCTCCTACCAGATACAATATAACTCAGTCCTTAAAGACCCTTAAAATTAATCAGGTATTGAGGAGTGAGATGTGAAAACTCTATTCTTTGCCACTTGATTACTTCCCTTATTCCTCTCTTGTAGTTGTAAGCTGCCAAAACATTTCCAGTAAGTGAAATTAAATTAAACATTTTTAAGAACGAAGGTCAGATTTTCAGCTGGCATTGAATCAGTGAAAAAATAATAGCTTTTAATGATAAAATGTCAAGTTCTTGAAGTTGCTAGGTGTCTATTTTGTATATCTGCAATATAGCCTGTCTGCATTACTTAACCTGTTTATCTGTGTTAGGTGGTTTCTTTAGTTTGTTGATATCTATAAGATAAAGGGTCAAACTGTATAACCCTGGATCAAGAAAATGATTCTGTGATTTTAATGAATTATTTTATTTATACTTTGACATCTCTGAGTCTATCATCAACAGGAAAACACACTTAGAAAGGTTGCTATGCTTCTGTAAAGCACTTGCAGATCTTCTGATCTTTCTGGTCTTCCCCTTGCTTGAACTGAAGTGTTAGAGCTCTTGCTCATGTTTTTTTTTTGGTAACCTTCTTTACTCAGCTTTTAACTCCAAATTCCTTAAAAATATTAGCTCTCTGATTCACATACACTTTGGTTAGCATTAGCATGGCAGTCATATTTTAACACTTTGTAGTCTCATCAGCTCTGTATTGCCCCCCCCTTTTTTTTTCTATTAATAATTACTAATTAATCTAAATTATGTTAAAGTAGTATAAATTCCAAATATTTATTTGGTGGTGCTCAAACTAATGATTCAGAACCTGTGAATTTGATGATGGTTTAGGTTTACACAGACTATCTGAAAGTTCTGTGTTGCAGACACAGGCATTTAGGCAAAGTCACTCACTGATGTTACGAGAACTTTCTGGCTAAATCCTGATAGTAAAGCAAATCTGGTTTGTGTGCTTTTTGTTCTTTTTTTTTTTTTT
>NDXB01018779.1:5741-18700 GCA_002631895.1 Agapornis roseicollis | reverse complement strand
TTTTTTTTTTTTTTTTTTTTTTTTTTTTTTTTTTACATTTCAGCATAATGGAATTTTGCTGGGTTTTCTGCATACTTTTGCATGTACTAGTTATTGAAACATTTTAAAACATTTAAAAAATGACAGAGATAACAGTGAAGATCTTTAAAGGAGAAATAAGTTAATCTACCTATATCCTTGGAATGCAATAAAGTTTTAATTTTGCTATTCTTAATCAAAAATTTAAAAGGGGAGAAGAAAAGGAAAACCAACAAACCCCAAACTCAAAGTCACACACATACACACATATATGTATAAAAACTAGATATTTAAAAAAACCCCAAACAAATCTACTTTTTAAAAGAACATTTCAGATGTAATTACTCCCTTAATTTCCGTCCAAAGGATGGAAATGAACATTAAAATACAACCATAGTCTCCTTTTTAATTTTCCTAATTACAGCACCAGAACTTTAAGAAAATATCCATCTGAAGAAAAAATCTTAGTAAAATTGTCAGAAATTTCAACATGGACTCCCACATCCAACTTAAGAGATTTAAAATAACACTTTGCTGCAGGGGGTAGATGTAGAGAGAGGAAAAGTATTGCAATATGTTCTGTGCCAGCTCCCCCTGGAGGGCTGCTAGTCTCAGCAGAAAGGTCCAGTGACTTGCTTGTCCTCAGGCTCAAAAAGCTGAAGAGAGAAAAGCTTGTGGCTCCTAGGCTGCATTTGTATGACAACAGATAGGCAGCACAAGACCATTCACAACCAAAGACTAAGATGAAGACAGCAGAACAGTAATTTAAAAAATACAGGCAAAGTTCATTTTTATAATTAGGAATTGGTGATTGGTCCTTAACATTTATTGAAAATCTTATTAATTTACAATACACTGTTTTTCAAACATAGCTTTCTCTTAATAAGAAGATCTTGTATTCAGATTCTCAGTGTGAAAAATGGTATACATGCTCCTAACTATAAATATGTCTGAAAATAACTAAATGAATGTTAAAGCATCTCCAAAAAGACTTTTTTTTTTTTTAATTTATAATTTGCATTTAGTTGCTCTTTGTAAAAATTCAACATTGATGAGAACTCCACAGAGGATATGCAGTATGATACCTCTCTCTTCCAACATTCTGAATTAGGTTGAAGTAATCAGTCCATATTAATATACATATGTGAAGAATAAAGTATATATTAGTTAGTGGAAAGGCAATTTCTCTCTGGCACACGCTGCTGAATAGATTTCAACTGCAGATCTTAGATCAGTGCACTGGACTGCAGAAGAAACTATTTTTTTAAAATGAAACCCACCTCAAATTTATCCTAATTCAAAAGATTACAGTGGAAAGAAATTGTGATGCTCTATCTAGCTATTAAAGCTTGCTTTAATCTGGAGCACAAGCTATTAAGAAATTCAAAAGACTTTCATCAGCTTTTCTTCTGACTGAGAGTTTAATAAAAGCAGTTGCTTTTGCTGAGATAATTTTGGATTTCAGTACACATTCCTTATAAACACAGTATAATGCAGAAGGATATCTCACATTTGCAGTCAGACTTTCAAGATTTATAGTCAGAAAGGACAGGTTTAGCAATAAACAATGTCAGGCTCCTCATTTTTCATGGACACATGATACATCAAGGTTTTTTAGTGTCTTCCATTTGGTAAGGAGCATAGGAGTCTGGCTGAAGCTAAGAAACAAACACTTATGATGCAGTTTTGTGGGCATACCTGGAATATTTCTGTATGAAATATATAAAAGTTACTCCTAGACAAGTAATGAATTTACTATACCCAAATGAATGATCTAGTTGATAGGGCAAATAGTCATTTGTTTGTGAGACAGAAAATAAAAATAGTTTCTCATTTTTTTCCCTTGCCTCTTCTTTGGTATGTTTTTGAGAATTCTGCTTGTATTAACAAACAAGTTCCACACTCCTCTTTCATCAATGGGGAATTTAATACAGAGAGAAACCGGGCAAGACCTAAACCACTGCTTGTTTTCTGCAACACCAAATGTATCAGTACTGAAATTTTATGTATATGAGTCACCAAGAATAAGAAACTCTTGTATAGATGTGTATAGGGGGAATATTTGTCTAAATTCTTGCCCGCATCCAACTCTGTCTGAAATAGGAGAGGAAGTACTTAAGGGGATCATAGATGTGGAGAAATGAGTAGATTATTTTGAACAGTAAGTTAGTGGACAGATCAACTGTGACAAGGTATATGAGTACAAAGCTAACAAGGAAAATCTTGTGTTACCATGCACGAGGTACTGCTAAGGAGTGCCCTAAAATTGTAAAATGCAGTTTAGTTGATCATAGCAAACACATTTATGAATCTGAATATTTATTTGCAAATTGCATATTGATGTTCTTAGATAACTTCAAAGTTCACAAAGCTGCAATTTCTCTGTATTTTTGTACTCATTTATTAGGCTAAGAAAACACAAAAAGCTCTGTACTAATCTGACCTTTTCTCACAAATATTTGACTGGTAAGAAGAAGAAGGCTTCAATTTGTAAATACATGCAGCAAGCAATATGCTAGAATGCATGGCATTGTCTTTTGCTATTTTGCCTGTAAATCCACTCTGTCCCCTATGTTTCCCTTGTCCTGTCACTACAGTCCCTAATGAAGAGTCCCTCTCCAGCATCCCTACAGGCCCCCTTCAGATACTGGAAGGCTGCTATGAGGTCTCCATGCAGCTTTCTCTTCCCCAGGCTGAACATCCCCAACTTTTCCAGCCTGTCTTTGTATGGGAGATGCTCCAGTCCCCTGATCATCCTCGTGGCCCTCCTCTGGACTTGTTCCAGCAGCTCCATGTCCTTTTTATGATCATCTTCGTGGCAGCTGGACTATGTACAAGTCTTCAGGACCCACAGTCTGGCTGCTGGTCAAAAAGCTTGGATGCTCCTGTCGTGGTAATTGGAAGTTGGAGGTGGGGTAAGCAGAATGGAAACATCTCACACTACTACTTACATTAAGTGAAATCATAGTGCATTCCAAGAAATTATCCCCTTTGGATTTCCTGTACTGTTGAGAAAGTTTTGGAAAGCATTCTCATTCTTTGGTTTTGAAACACACACACCCTGAAAAGCATCTGATGTTTACTGGATGTGATAGAGGCCAATACATGGAAGCTGCAGCACCACTGTGCTGAATGAGGTGTAGGATGCAGCAGCAGGGGTGTTCAGGTGCTCCTACGCCCTCACCAGGGTTCACTCCTGAGAAATACTGGGTGCGGGGGCATGGTGGGAGGCAGCAGTTGAGGGCCATGAGCTACAACATATCTCTATGCTTGGTCTGTCCTCTCAGGTTGTCTTCCAACTCCCCTAAGGGGTTTTAGTTGGTGGGCTGCCTGTGCAGGTTGCAATGCCTCTGCAGGGATCTGCTCTGGATCCTGGACTTGTTACTTTGGTGGTGGGTGGATGAGCTGATCACATCCTTCTCCTAGTCTTTGTTCACTCTCACTGTATGCAGCATCTGCTCCAGAGTGGCTGGGCACCTCTTCCCTCTGGCCTACTGCTGGCAGCAGTCAAAGTAGAAGCAATGAAGGAAGAAGACCACATAAGCTATTTTCTCAGTGTCATCCAGGCCTATGGAGCACCATCAGTCTGCTGCTGCCTCCAACAGCTCATCCTGGAGCAGCTAGCTTGTGCCAACCCTTGCAGCACAGCTGGTCTCTTTCAGGGCTTCCTCAGCAGCCCATGCCATGTCCTGACAAGTGAGATGTGCAAGGTGCCTGATTTTTTCCAGTGCTAGGAGGGGAAAAGTAAAGAAAGCCCAGGAGAGCTGTTGAGAGTAGAAGGACTCCTGAAGGGGCTCCTTGCAGTCTGAAAAGCAGCAGCAGTGGCCTTATAGGTCGGCTATTCCTATGCTCCATGGAGAGGTGCTGGGGAAGGGGAAGGCAGGCTTAGGAAAAGGGCACCGGCAGATATGGGACTGGGCCAGGATATGTATCTATCTGTGCCTCTTTGGTGGTTGGCTAGAGGGTAGAAAGGAGGAAAGGAAAGTAGGAGGAAAAGCCCCAATCTCTTCTGTACCTCTCAGGTGATCAAGCCAGGCCAGGCATGACACCATAGCTGAGCTACAACAAGATGCTGGGAGGCCCTGGAGAAAGAGCTGGTGTGCCTTAGTCACACAATCCCTCATGCTCTTCCCCAGATGCTACCTGGATTACAAAGGATACCTGAAGGTCAGGGAAGGTGAAGGAACTCTCCAGGAGACTTCAGCTGGAAGTCAACAACTCTGTCACCCTCCTTGTGCTATGGAGGGTGGGACAGCTCCTGTGTAGGGCCTGCAGTTCTTTGCAGCCAGGTACAAGGGAGAGAAGCCCTGAAAGGTCTGCATTTGCTCAGTGCGCAGAGCTGCTGCTCTCTATCACACCAAAGCTTGAAGGCCTTTCCCTCCTTCTGATTATTCCCTTCAGCAGTCTGAACTGGCTGACTGTGAAGCTATGTACCTCCTCTCCCAGGCTGTTGCAAGAGTGGCCTAAGGCAACTGGCAATGAATATTTTGAGAGAGGGCTTTACAGGTCTCTTAGAGAAGCCTGGAACATGATCATTGTGAGCCTTCATAAGGCTTCAATCCTTTGACAGTGCTTTGATTTCACTTCCTATTATCTTTGGTCAAGACCACATTACAACCTGTCCAAGGAGCATATCTGGAGTTTTTATCTGTGGTTTGTTTTGGTTGTTTTTAGTTCTTTTTTTTAATGGTGTGGAGTTGCATTGACATCCTGAAGAATTTCGTGTATGGGGCTCCAAAAGCTTTATTTTAGAGTTTAAGAGCATTATTTGTTTTCAATGGAATCCATTCAAGCCTTGATGAAACCTTCCTGTGGTTTACAACAGAGGTACCTTCATTGCAGTGCTGTTAACAGCAGAATTGCTCTGCAAGTTTCCTTTCAGTACCTAACTAGGACTAATTAACATTACTGTATTACTCATTGTCTTTTCTCATTGTAATACTCTTACTGAGTGCATTAGTGTTACAAATTAACTCTGTTGTAATTACACCATAATTAGGCACAAAGTAATACAACTGGGGAATTAGTGGTAACTGGTAGTAACAAAAACTGCTACTACTTTACAATTGCATTTGTAATTACCAAATAACTGTGCTGTAGCTATGTAATTTGAAGGGATGCCAAAAAAGGGTATGTTTTCACCTCTATCTGAAAGAGATTTTGCACACACACACTCACACACATCTAATAAATATAAATTATACTCAATTTCAAATTTTTAATGCAAGAGAAATAGGGCTCAACATGTCCTCACTGTAAATACATCTGCAATATATCCCTGTTCACTGAAGGACCTTATATATTTAATATTTCTGTGCAAGAAATAATTTCTATTTAATTGTAAATGTTGGAATACTGTAACTGTTTATGTGTTCTCCAGTAGTGTAACAATTGTTGTGCTTCTCTGTAGGACACTGTTTTCAGATACTTGATCTGTTTAATTAGCCTGAGGGTTTTTTTAGTGGAATTTCTAACCCAGATTAGTTTGCTTCCTCTGTAGATATAAGTGCTGGTGCTCTAAATGAGATATGCCAAAATTATCATTTGCCAAAACTAGCCTCAGAACTGCAAGCAATTTATGTGATTCCATGTGATGCTATACCCAGATAATTAAACTTGTTAACAGCGACATTCATTATCCCCTTGGTATGGCTATACTATTTTGTTAAGATATTCTCTGTATGGCAGTCAGACTGGACTCTGGAAATGTGTTACTTTGCCTGGAGCTGATCTGAGGAATCCATGTAGCTATCCAGATGAGCCCAAAACTCCTGCCATAGTCTAAATGGATTCATAGTGGAAGGAACAGTAAGATGAACTATGACTGCACAAGGCCCAGTTGCTAGTTGTAAAGTAAAGGTTCTGTTCCTGGCTTTGCTGATTATCCTGAGTAGATTCTTGATTTACCACCCTTCCTAAAGCATTTTTAAACCCATTATTGCATGGTGCTCATCAATGCTTTTGATTTTATTTCAGAAATTCTGGGAGTTATACATGAAAGAACACAGCTTAGGGGTCTTCATGCCACCTTCTGGCTCTTTCCCATATGTGTCCCTAGATCACAGTAGCAGAGAAGAACAGAAAGCCAGATTTGGTCTCTGGAGCAAAGGAACTATACAGAGATCAAGGAAGAGTCAGGTCCAGCTTCCTTACAGATTAGTTTCACATACCTATTGCGTCTCATCAGTATGCATTTTGAAAAATGCAGTGAAAAGCACAGAATGATAATGTTATATCCTGATTACCTAGATTCTGCAACAGCAACAGTGTTAGCAGAAGATGAAAACAGTAACGGGTTATATGTATCTTGTCAGAAATTAAAAAATGCAAATTGATTGAACATAAGATATAGGCAAGGAAACTTGAATCACTAACTAAATATTTGGCGAATAAGCACAGGGACAAGCAAGAGTCTAAAACTCCGACTAAAGAATATTTCAGTAACAGTTTTGCAAATTTAGACATTGCCTTTAGTCAGCTGGGGGACTTGCTTAACTTTGAAATATAGTAACTGTTCCTTTTAGCAGCTGCTATTTCTGTTTTTACTAACATATGCATTTATTTTAACAAACACTGAATGTTTGAACAAAAGCAGGTTTTACACAGATAAAATTTTTCTGCATTCTGGTAAAATGACATGAAGACACACAGAATGTTTCACCGCAAGACTTACATTTACCTATTTTCAGTTGTACTTTAGTATCTCGATATTTGTTTTCTTCCTGCAGAATCAAATTTGCATATTTCATATATTAACACTTTTTATTACATTTCTGCTATGAAGTATCTGAAAACATCTCTACTTTTCTATTACAAATATAATCATTAGATACAAAACTGTAGTCTAGGTTAAAATTTTAAGGGTTTTTTATTTTCAAACTGAATAATATGGGTCTCAAGCAAAATTTGTCTTTCAATAGGAAGCTGAAGCTTCTGACTTCACTCAGAATTCAGCATGTCTCTGATCAGAATGTAAAGTTAACAATTCTCCACTGCTATCCAAAGCTATTCCCACACAGTTTCTGAGCCATAAAGTTCACTAGTTGCAAGTGCAGCCTAGCACGTCATAGGGAGGGGTTATATGTGCTCAGAATAAAGTGCTAGATAAAATATGAAAGATTATCATCCTCTAAAGTTCTCTTAAAATGCTGTCAGCTGCTTAAATGCACTTCATAGTTGATGAAGTATTTAGTTCATGAGCATTATTTGCCCAGAACACTGCATAGTGTGCATAATTTGTTTTTCTATTTTTCTGCCAACTGAAACTATGCCTTTAGCATTTTAGTAAGCCAACATAATTTCTGTGGCCAGAGCTGTCATAAAAAGTAAATTCACAGTGGAAACTCAATACATGTAGGGCTACATGCTATTCAGCATTTAGTAGTAAAATTCAGGGGCATAGGGATTTTTCTAAAACAGTTACTGAATCCTGCTAGGCAAACATTATGAACAATATGTTTATTTTATGGCAAAGAACATAGCAAATAATTCTGTTTCCATAGGGTGGATACTGAAATGGAAATGTGCTGATAACACATAATTGGAAGACATTGAATAACACAGATAGGAATGGATGATCCTGAATTACACAACTATGGTTTTATAACCATATGGTTTATATGCTTTTTCTGTATAAAGTGGGGTGCTTTTGAAGAAATGTTAGAAAGATGAGGGCTTACTTAATGTTACAAGGTTAGTCTAAGTCACCATTGTGATGTGATGTGGGAAAGAAAGACAAATGCCAAAGACACAAGTGCAGAAAAGAAGGGCAAATCAAAAACCTTTATGGCTGAAATCAGGAAAACAGTAATTCTCTTGTAAAAGGTGTTGTTGGATTCATCCAGAATGGTGTGAACAATTCTGTTCAGAACAACATATTTGAACTACAAACACAAACAATCCATAGAAGGATTTGGGAAGCAGAGACCCTATCCAACATGAGGGTGCTAAAAGAGTTTGATAAACTGGAAAATGAAAGGAGGTGTTTATCTTTTAAAGGTACATGAAGGTAGGTAAAGATCACTGAAGTAGAATAACTGTTTAAACTGAAGGTCAGTGTTAGTGCAAGAAGTGGGTGATAGCTGGCCAAGATTCAAACACACATTTGGAACTAGATGAAAGTTTATAGCTCTCAGAAGAATTCTGTTTTGGAATAGCCTTTCTGTACTGGGAGAAGATAACAGAATTAAGACTTAGTACCTTTGCACATGATGCATTTATGGATGGAACTGCAGTAAGGTGACCTCTATAACATCAGAGAATGAGACTGATTTGCTTGGGAAAATGTTCTTGTTCTAAGTTTTGCCTGCACAAGCAGTGTCTCTTAGCTTAGACTAACTCTTTGCTTAAACTCTCCTGTCTGTCCTAACATACATGGTCAGACACACAAAAAAGTGAACATTTTGTTCGTTTGCTCAATTTGGATGCTTTGACAAATGTGTTATCTAGTAGCTCTGCATTCCCACAGAAATTTCTGGTGGGTATTTGATTGTGAGGGCAACTGCTGCAAAATCTGCAATATTGCAATTGCCAAATGTATATTAATATAATTTTGATAGATTTTCCAAGGTTAACCAGAAACGATTTTGAGGTTTGGGGCTGATGATGCTGTGACTCATATTAATGACAAATGGCAGTAATACAGTTCTTGCAAGCAATTTTCAGTCCAGGCAAGGTGCACAAAAGCCTAGCAGAAGATTTGACAGCATGTGATGAGTTTGCATTACAAACTTCAGGTTAAGCTTAATGGTTCAGGCATAGGTCAGGGAATAATAATGTAAGAGCAATGTGGCCTTACACTGTGGGAAGCTTCTGCCTTTTGGGGAACCTTAAAGTAAGTGAGATGGATAAACAAGAAAATCCTAAATAAAAAAAACCAAAAAAACAACAGAAAGTACACAGAATGTAGAAGCACTTACAGGCTTTCCAGAAGGAATATAAAGGCATTGCCTCAGTGTATTGGAATGGAGTCAAGAAAGTCAAAGTTCAGCTAGCACTGATATCAGTCCCCATTGTGAAAGGCAACAAGATGGACACCTGTAAGAACAGAAGATGTGGAGAAGACTGAGTCACCCAGTGTTCTCTCTACTCACCAATAAGACCTGCCAGCTCTCTGGGCTGTCACAGGACCTGAGGGAATGCAGCATTGCACCTTATGGAGGAAGAGAGGCTGAGGGAATACATCAGACAGTACTGGGTATAGCTGAGGGGCTACTGGGTCTCTGTGAGGGGCTGCCCTGTGCCAGTCACAGCCGATTCCAGGCAGATCCAAGGGATCCACTGCAGGGCATGGCTGAGCCCCACAGTCATGATGGTGTGCTTCGGGGGAAGGCTGTGTAAGGTAGGGTAGAAAATGCCAGAGGGAGGGATGAGGGAACAGAAAGAGTGAGAAGCAGCACGGGAAACACTAAATGAGAGTTATCTACTCACTGTGGCCCGTGGAAACCCATGCTAGAGAACACACATATTCCTGAAAGAATTGCAGTTTCTGAGGAGACCCCATGCTGAAGCAGGGCAAAAGTGTGATTAGAAAGCAGCAGCAGAGAGAAACAGCTTTGTAATGATGGTACTGAGTGCCCTGAAGCCCCCGCCCAGCTTCTCCTTGCCTCACTGAAGAAGCTGGGTATAACCTGTAGTGATAACAAAAGGGAAGGAGAGGACTGGAGTGAAGGAATGGAGTAGAGCCTGGGAAAAGAAGGGAAAACACCTTTTTCCCTAAGTGTGTAAATATTTTCCCTATGCATGTGTAAAAGTTAGGTTTCCCTTCCAAGGCTGCAGGACAGGCCATAAAATGTTTGCTTGTGGAGAAATGTTCATGTGGTGAGTGTGGTGCTGGGGGAGTGATGAGGCTGAAGGCTAAGTGATCCCGTACCTCTGGAGGTCAGGTACAGGGCATCTGTGCGTGGCCCTGTGGAGGGAGAGGTGGGAGCCCCCAGCTGCCTGTCCTCAGCAAGGGAGGACAAGGAGAAGAGAAGGGAAGGTGATTCCCAGGGCTGTTGGGATGCAAGGTGAAGGGGTAAAGTGGGGCAGGTATATCTGCACAGCAGAAGGCTGCAGTATGTTAGAGACACACAACCTCCCCCAGGTGTCCTGTGCTTTTCATCTTGCATGCTTTTCTGCCAGTGTGAAATGCGATGTGTGACAATGTGACAACAATGTTTTTGGAGTACAGCGTGATCAGCACCAGTTGGTAAGTGTCTCTGTACTCTGCTGAATGGTGTGGCTCACTCCAAGCTCAGAGCTGCTCAGTGTTGACTTCATTCCAGAAAAAAATGCACTTGTCTTAAAATATGAGGAGTCTTTGAATTCAGTGAAGTTTAACATACTCCAGTAAACCATATGATCATACACATAATGCTGTAGAATGCAGCACCCTACACATCCTATGGTGTTTTCAAGATGCACAGTAATTAAAAATAGAGCTATTGAAAATATTATCAGGCTTGTGAACACTGATGTTTTGGGGATAGAAAAGGATGAGACACACAGGAAAGATGTTCATTTTTGGGTCTGCTAGTATGTTTTTACTTCTTTATGCACTCTACAGGGTCTTTTCTTAATCTTAGTGTGGTCCTAATTAACAGCTTTGCTGATGTTATGGTTTCACTCTGTTCTGAGCAGAAATTGCGCAGTGAAAAACTGTGCAAAACCAGTTTTGAACCAGGTCTTTTAAAAAACAGCAACTAATCTTTCTGCATAAGGAAGAAATTCTTTCCTGTTATGGCGATGAGGCAGTGGAATGGGTTGCCCAGGAGTTTGTGAATGCTCCATCCCTGGCAGTGTTCTAGGCCAGGTTGGACAAAGCCTTGGGTGGCACGGTTTAGTGTGAGGTGTCCCTGCCTATGGCAGGGGGTTTGGAACTAGCTGATCTTAAGGTCCTTTCTAATCCTAACTGTTCTATGATTCTATTCTATAATTCTATGATTCTATAATATCTCTTGTTTTAGCCTTCCTGGGAAAATTATATATTCACATTTGTTATTTCCACTTTTTGTCACTTTGACAAATGTGCAATGTTTTTGCTAGAAAATAGCTTTTTGTAGTGTTGCAAATTTTAGTGCATGTGTTAATGGAGAAAATTTCCCTTTTTGGCTTTATTTAAAAAGTTGTATTTTATATGGGTAGGTAAAATAATAATACTATTCTTTCTATTCCTTTTCAGTCCTCTACTGTTGCTTATTTTGCACATTGCTCTGGGGTTTTTTTGTCTCTGTTGAAGAGACAAGAATTTGGAAAGAGAAAAGCAAGCAAAAGCAAGCTTTCTCCAACCAAAGAAGATACTTGGTTTTGGAAAAAAAAAAAAAAAGTTGTTAAGGAAAAGAAATATAAAGAAGCTTTTTAAAAGTTTGAATGAAAGGGTTTGGGGGGAAAAAAAAACCCTCTGGAAACCATGTATCCTTTACTATAACTTTCATATAAACTCTGATCTACTTCTGACCAGTGCTGACCTGTCTACCTCTCACTGAACTTCAGTGCAGGTTAGGGGAATTCAGTGTTCTGTGTAGAACTGCACATCAGCAAACTGTACCACTTTTCTCTTGACAGAGGAAGATAAACAAATCCTTTTTTTTTCTCACAACCAAATAAACAGGCAAAAAGGCTATGTCTGTTCTGGTCTGGCTGTCGGATGAGTCGGTTGTTTCATCCTCTGGAGCACAAACTGATGGTTGTTTTTATACAGCAAGATAGCACATGGCTCTGAGGACTTTTATTTTCCTATTGCAACATTTTCCTGAAGGTTAGGTCCTATTTATATTATCTTTTGCGCTATAACATAGCATGCTTATGGCAGGGGGTTTGGAATTAGATGATCTTAAGGTCCCTTCTAACCCTAACTATTCTACGATTCTATGGTTCTATGATTTTGAGCTATATCTGTAGCATGACCTTTCTGAGTTTCATCATAGAAATACTCGGGAAGTCAGATCTATTGTTCCCGGAAACCTTTGTCAGGTTTCAGAATTATCTGGTGTGTCTAATAAAGTTGTAATTAAGTGGCAAGTATTCAGCTTTCTTCAATACACAAACCTAGTTTTTATTATAAGTGGATGCTAGTTAAAAAGAGAGTAAAAAACCTTTCCAACAACCTCCTCTCAGAAATAATACTATTTTCTCACATAAGGAAAATTCTTATATATCTACAAATGCTCATCTTGCAGTCTCTGAAAGTCAGTTTTGATTGGAGTTATCTCTGATATTTATCCATTTTAACACTTCAATTATCAACTTCCACCTTTTCTCTACATGCTTATATTTTAAATTTATAAGACTTCCTTATTAGGAAAAGAAAAAGTGTTGCTGTAGTGGAAGGTGTCCCTGCCTGTGGCAGGGGGGTTGGAACTAGATGATCTTAAGGTCCTTTCCAACCCTAACTATTCTATGATTCGATGATTATTTACTTGTGAAACAAATAATGTGATTTTATGAAGAACTGGAGATTTATATTAAATTAGCAGATATGTCCTCACAGCCAGCTTACTATCCATCTGAGAGGAAATCTCACTTGTACTTTGGAGTGTGGGAAAGACCTACTAGCTCAAACTGCAATTGTGACTAGTCTATGGCTGGCACTTTCTGAGGATAATAGCAGAAACCTGAGCTAATTCTTTGTGAGAACATGCATATGCTTATTAGTTCCTTTGATGTCATTGCTGTAGTTCTCCAGTCATCATGGAATTCTTACATTTAGTCAGGTCCTACATTTCTAAAGCAAAGCATTGAGCAAGCAAAAGATTAAAAAAAAAGGAAAAAAGAAAGAAGGCTTCATCAGAAGTGAAATTTCTCCTCCTCCTTCCCAAAGCTCAAGTGTCTTTCTCCTTGGAAGGTCACATTTAAAATAGCTCACTTGGATGTTATTAAAAAATGTATCCACTGAGTCTGTTTGCATTGCATTTGATTTTTTTTTTTTTTTTTTTTTTTTTTTTTTTTTTTTTTTTTCCTTT
>NDXB01018777.1:0-18960 GCA_002631895.1 Agapornis roseicollis | reverse complement strand
GAACTGATGGACAGGGGTAGAGCAGTTGACGTCACCTACCTGGACTTGTGCAAAGCGTTCGACGCTGTCCCAAATNGGGCTACGGAACTGATGGACAGGGGTAGAGCAGTTGACGTCACCTACCTGGACTTGTGCAAAGCGTTCGACGCTGTCCCAAATGACATCCTTGTCTCTAAATTGGAGAGACATCAATTTGATAGGTGGGGCACGCAGTGGATAAAGAACTGGTTGGATGGCCGCACGCAAAGAGTTGTGGTCAATGGCTCAGTGTCCAGCTGGAGGCCAGTGATGAGTGGTGTCCCTCAGGGATCGGTGTTGGGACCGGTCTTGTTCAACATCTTTGTTGGTGACATGGAGAGTGGGATTGAGTGTGCCCTCAGCAAGTTTGCCGATGACACCAAGCTGTGTGGTTTGATGGATCCGCTGGAGGGAAGGAATGGCATCCAGAGGGACCTTGACACGCTTGTGAGGTGGTCTGATGCCAACCTCATGAAGTTTAACCATGCCAAGTGCAAGGTCCTACAGCTGGGTGGGAGCAATCCCAGGCACAGCTACAGGTTGGGCAGAGAGGAGACTCAGAGCAGCCCTGCGGAGAAGGACGTGGGGGTGTTGGTCAATGAGAAAATGCACATGAGCCGACAGTGTGCACTTGCAGCCCAGAAAGCCAACCGTATCCTGGGCTGCATCAAAAGGAGCATGACCAGTAGGTCAAAGGAGGTGATCCTGCCCCTTGACTCTGCTCACGTCAGACCTCACCTGGAGCATTGTGTGCAGTTCTGGTGTCCTCAACATAAAAAGGACATGGAACTGTTGGAACAAGTCCAGAGGAGGGCCACGAGGATGATCATGGGACCAGGGCATCTCCCATATGAAGACAGACTGAGAGAGTTGGGTCTGTTCAGCCTGAGGAAGAGAAGGCTGCGTGGAGACGTCATAGCAGCCTTCCAGTATCTGAAGGGGCCCTATAGGGAGGGACTCTTCATTAGGGACTGTAGTGACAGGACAAGGGGTAATGGGTTCAAACTTAAACAGGAGAGGTTTAGATTGGATCTAAGGAAGAAATTCTTTCCTGTTAGAGTGGTGAAGTGCTGGAATGGGTTGTCCAGGGAGGTTGTGAGTGCTCCATCCCTGGCAGTGTTCAAGGCCAGGCTGGATGAAGCCTTGGGTGACATGATTTAGTGTGAAGTGTACCTGTTTATGTCAGGGGGGTTGTAACTAAATGATCTTAAGGTCCTTTCCAACCCTAACTATTCTATGATTCTGTGATTCATTCCATCCCAGGACAGCTAGATAAGTTGGTGTTTTCTATCTCTACTGACTTTAAAGGAAGACTTGATGGTAACTTTAAACTACACACTTGATTTCAAGCAGCTCCTGAGCAAGCAGGTTACAATATTCCTTGGAAACAGAACTTCCTTGTGTATGAAGAGGGATGTAAGATGAGTCAGAATTTAGGGGTTTGAATATGGCACTGGGCACAAGGAGCTTCCCACTGCTGTCTCTCCTGTCATTCAACTTGGTACCACATTTCCAAAGGGATTTGTTTAAACAGATTCTTGCATTTTCCTGTATGTGAAGTGAGTGCTGTACTCTTCCTGCAAGGCTATGACATATAGTTAAAATGAGCAATACTCTTTGATCCAATTTAACAGACTCTCTGTTCAGCAGCACGTTGCCGTTGGCCACACCTTAATTTTCAGAGCAAGCCAATTACAAACTTATAGGTCTGGATTCAGGATTCAATTCTTGCTTGTGTTAATTGGCAATAAAGGAAAAACTAAGGGGAAAAAATGAGGGCTTAGTTCAGTACTTGGGATTAAATCAAGAACAATAAAGTCTTCTGATTACTCTGAAGTTCACAGCCAAATGAACTAGGAGTATCAAAATTCCTGTCCATTCATCCTGTTTGAGACTGAGCTATGTTAAAAGTACCTAGACTTCTCTACAGCTTGGGGCACTCACTTGAATAAAATACTACTAAAACCCCAGGAAAACTGTGCACACCATAAATCAATATAGGCTGTTATTTGCATTTAATTTTCATCCAAGCTTATGCTTTGAAAAACGATTTCCCAGGTTTATTTTAAGTGTAATAAAATTAGATGCAGATTATCACCTGAATACAAAATAAAACAAGAGGTTTGACTTTTTTAATGAAGAAAAATCTTTGAAATGTGAAAATAATACTTCAGAGATGTGGATACATTTGTATGAACAGTAGAAAATTGTAATGAAATTAAACTCTGACCCTGGTACATAGTTTCTGTATTTTAATATACGTTTAGGCACATGGCTGAAAGCACAGTTTAGGTACCTTTTTTAACTAAGTAAACAAAATATGGTAAGTGTCAGTTTTAGGGTGGATTTTTTTTTAGGAATCTTCCTGATAAAAGTTTGGATAGTTACCCATATTGAAATACAATTTTTCACTCACACACATACCATTCATTATACATGGAGTTTCATGGCAATGTGTGAGGTTCTTCCTGCAAATAACCTAAAAGTTTTTTCATCCCCTGCATAGTGACAAATGCTTTTTTACAAAATCATTCTACTAGCACCATATAGATCTGACTTATCATTCAAAATTTGCCACAGACAACAACACACTCATCTGATAGAATCTAACTGAAGGAGATGCAGAGAACCAAAAACTCAGGATGAAGCTGACATGAATGGAAACTAGTTAGTAAAAGGTGGAATAGTGCTGCCAGCTATCAGGGACAGCTGAATCTGCATGGCACTCTCGGGCTCTCTCTTACTTGTAGCACAGTCACAAGTTCTGCTTGTCTTTTCCTTCTTTGTTGATTGGGAGATTGTATTCCTGATTAAATTGCTATATTCCAAGGAAATTAATTTGTTTACAGTAAAATTACACCAGACTGTAAAAAAAAATTAAAAAATTCACTTACATACTTGAAAATAACATCAGTTTTTAACTCCATGTGGAATTTCACTTGCAAAGGAGTCATATTCTAACAATCAGATCTGAACATGCTTTTTTCTTACATGTAGTTCCTGTTTGGTAGAAATATATTTATGTTGTTACATACATCATTGCTACAAAGAGTAATCTTTCTGAATATTAATGAATGAAATTTCTTTCCAGCATGCAGAACTTTCATTAAATAGATTATCATGTTTTAACTGGCATCATTATGATATATGAGGTCAGTGCTGTGTTGCATACATATGTGAGGCTTACATAGTGAAAGTAATTATTATGTTGGATATGCTGAATTTTCTTATATTCACTGATATACATACATGTATATTTGTAGATACTTTTAATGTCTAAAATTGCAGTAAAAAAGAAGAATCTTTCATCTTTTTTTCTTTTTTCATTTTCATTTATTCAGATGCTGTGTTATAGAATGGAGAAGAACATGGGATGAAAGTATCATCTTCTGGTTTTCCTCTCATGTAACCTAAAACTGTTCAGATGGATTTTTTTATTTTATTTTATTTTTTAAAGGAAAAAGAAAGGAATCACTTCTGGGATTTGACTTTGTATGCCAAGCTTATGCCTTGAAATGGAATTTTAAAAATAGAAACTCTTGTATATATTGTAGAATAAATGGTGCTGCTTTAATAAGTACACTTGGAATGCAAATGAATCCTGGAATCAGTATATGAAAATACACTCAAAATGAAAGAGAAAGGAAGAAAAAAGAAGAAAGCAATATAGAAGATGGTTAATTTACTACCTCTCAATTCTTAATTATAATTATTTTTGCATTGTGATGTCTTCTCCAGCCTTTTTATTTCACAGTATCATCACTAAAGTGATGAAATGGCTATTAAATAAGTATGTGATATATTAAATAAATATGTGATATCACCTTTTTTTTTTAAGATAAATAATTTTTGGTTTAGAGTCTTGGTAAATTCCAATCTGCCCTACCAACATTTATTAAGCTGCATCAAATTATAAGGTACCTTTATGAACACAATCAAAGCCTGTCATTTTCCAATTGCTTAGAGGATTTGCTATTACAAAAAATCTACCGTCACACTGGAATCCTATCTTAGCACTTTCAGGGCTGTGGTATTTCCATTGCAGCAGCTTTTCTACGTGATAGGGTTGGTCAGGGTCTAGAGCTCTATTGTGCTAGGTACCATGCACATTCATGATAGAAGCAGCCTTAGCATGGTTAGAGCGTGTGATAGATGTTCAGAGTGGAATTCTTCTCATCTTGCCATAGCACAAGCATCAAAAATGGATTTTAATGAAGTAGCCTTCAGTGATGTCAGTTTCCTTTTGTGGACTATAGAAGTCTAGAGGTGGTTTAGGGTACATAAAAGCAATTAAGGGGAATATTCTTCATGGACTGTACAAATACAGAAGGAAAAGGTAGTCCAGTGCTCCAGGCTCTGATTCCCCTTCTTCTGTTGATTCTAGAGAGTATTTCCTCCTAACCAACTCAACACTCTAATCATTCTGGATTTGTCTTGTTCCAGTTCAAGATCTTCTGAAGTAGTGTCCAAACTACTTCATTGTGGGAATGAAGTATCTAAAATATAATGGCAATTATTTCTTTAACTGTTTTCACTCCTTGACCTCAGTGCAAGGAGTGAGACTGTTGACCCACTTGCTTGCTTGAATACTTTCAACATTATGCACATCATTGAAAACAAATAAACCCCCCTCCCAAGTCTATTTTCTTATACAATTGCATGAGCTGGTCTACCTCTTTTCTGCACTGCTTTTCAAAATGAAACTGGACTGCTGTCTAGTACTAATGAACAAAACTAATGAGTGCAACGTGGAATTTTTAGGAAAGATTAAATGATTGCTCACACCTTGAAATACATCTTAGTTTAACATTACAATGATATTAATGCTACTTTAAGTTGTGAGACCCACTAAAGGGGTCTCCACAGAAGGAGCTCCCTGAAATATGAATATGGACAATAATTATATTCCAAAAGTCTTCATTTTTCAGTGAACTTCACAGAAATTATCATACACACTATTTCTCCAAACTATGAACAAATGTGATAGCAGCCCAGGTAATAGCTCAGCATCTGAAGATTGCTACAATAATTTTTTTTTCCCCAGTGTATTCTGAGACTTCTCTGGGCTCTTTTAACACTATCAACTCCCACAGAGAAATAAAGATCAGATTACCAGCTTATAAATAACTTCTAGGTTTTCTGAAAATGTTATAAATCATCATTATTTTTTCTAAATGTAACTTCTGCACAAGAATGAACAAGAGAAAAAGTCGTCAAATTTTAGTTTATTATGAAAACTGAGTTTTCATACTGATTTTGAGAGTATCAATACCTGGAACAAAGTCTTTGGTATCAAGATTTTACCATATCTTATAGAATCACCATTGCATTGCTAAGTCAGTGCAGCTCATTTAATTAGTACTGAAATTACCAACAGCTAGGTCAGCTAAGGAAATATATTCCCCTGGGACCTAAACACTGAAATACCTTATGCATTGCTTTAGAAGTGTTAAACAGAACTGTGAGGGAAATTAGTTTTCATCGCATGATGTTTTTAAAATGATTTTTTTTCCCTTGCACTGCCACGAGAATTCCAATTTTCCCTTGAACTCTTTGTGGTTTGTTCTTGTTTTGTTTTGTTTTTTGTTTGTTTGGTTGGTTGGTTGTTTTTTTTTATTTTTTAAACTGTGCTAGAGAATCTGTAACTTGCTGCTTTTTGCAGTCACCTGAGAAGAGGAAGATCTGGGTTCAAGCTTGTTCTTCAAATAAGGAAGAGCAGAGATACAAACCTATATCCCATAGAAGCATTTTATTTCAGTGAGTCATCGTTCTTAGTGAAAACCTCTAAGTAAGTAAATAATCACTGGGCAAGAAACAGAGACAAAATATACAGCGGATTAGGACATTGATGTTTAACACCCGACCTCAAGTCTCTTAATTTTCTACATCTGAGATAAATCATAGAATCAGCTAGGTTGGAAAAGATCTTTAAGACAATCAAGCCTAACCTTTATCCCAGGACTGCCAAGTCCATCGCTAAATTATGTCACTAAGGATATCATCTACATGTGATTTGAATACTTCCAGGGAAGGTGATTCCACCACTTCCCTTGGAAGCCTGTTCCAATGCCTGACTACCCTTTTCGTGAAGATTTTTTTCTTAATATCCAATCTAAACCTCTCTTGTGCAGCTTGAGGCCATTTCTTCTTGTCCCATCACTTAGGAGAAGAGATCAGCCACATCCTCTGTTCATTCTCCTTTCAGGTAGTTGTAAAATGCCACAACCAACAGTACTATTGCACTCTACAAGTAGATTTATTGTAGTCATTGCCACAGACATGTGGTGCTCTGCTCAGGTGGTCGCTTGCAGCCCATGGAGAAAGACTGGCACTTCTAGGGTACCTATATTAGATGGCTGTGAAAAGTCACAATCTGAAAGTGCCCATCTTTTTTTCCCTGAGTATAGGAGACTGACTGAGATCAGGCACCTAACTTTGGCTGACAAAATCTGGGTGGGATGAATATCACCCACAGGCAGTAAACTTGCAGGTCTTCTGCAGACATGTGATTAGCATATCATATGCACTATATAAGGTACGGCATAAAAACACAGTATTCATGTTTGAAAAATTATAGAAGAAGTATTGGTTGAGATTCATCAACAGGCATGCCAATAAAGAAAGCAGACAAGTAAGGTGACTGTTAGTTCATCATCCATAATGCATTGTCTCTTTTGTCAGGAGGAAAGCTAAAAATCTAAATAATTTCTGAAAATTTGCAATTTATATGTGGTGATTTTGTTTTCCATTAATCCATATGGTGCCGATTTTAAGATTTCAACAAAAAATGGAGTAGTTACTTTTTAAGCATTTTAATTAAAAAAATAAAAGGAAAATAAAAAACACAAAGAGCAAAACCTTGAGTATTTTTATAAGGGGGGGTGAGACACTGGAACAGGTTATCCAGGGAAACTGTGGCTGTCACACCCCTAGAAGTGTTCAGTCAGGTTGGACAGCACTTTGAGCAACCTTACCTAATGAAAGATATCCCTTCCCATGGCAGGGAAGATAGAAATAGGCAATCTTTAAAGGTCTCTTACAACACAAACCATCCTATGATTTTATGATCTTTCAAAAATCAGCAATATAATTTGGCTGCTGTTTTTTATGAGTGAATGCCAATCATTTATTATATGTTATATTATTTAGCTCATCTAACCTCTCATGAACCCTAAATTGTCAAAGTACTCACAAAGTGCCAATCACCTTAATTTTTAAAAGATGGAGGAACAGAACCACAGAAGAATAAAATACTTTTCCATGAGGAGGAATGTGGGATAACAGACATTTTGTGAGCAATCCAGCGACCTCGGTGCAAGGCAGCCTGCTTGGGAACAGAAGTGGAGTTGGGGTAAACTGAAGGCCATGGATTAGGGAGTAAAAGAAAAATCAGCTGCAAGAACTCAGAGGCAGGTGGAGGAGAGGGGGAGCTGACAAGTTCTGGGGCTCGAGTTCCCAGGACAGTGTTATCTAATCCTAGCATTGTTAAGGGTTAAGGTGCCCAATGTGGGTATGGTAGTGCAATCTTTAAGAAACTAACTAATGATATGTGGCATAGCAACGCAACTGACCAATTGTATTAAGCCAAGTAGTTATGGTGATATAATGGTGATGTAAGATTAGGTATAAAAGTAAGCTGTGTGAGCCAATAAAGTGAAGTCTGCATATCGATCATATTGGTCATTTGCATCTTCCCTCGCCGAGATCTCCAGCAGACAAACATTGGTTTCATGACAGAACATTCTGATCTGCTAAATGGTGGTCTAATAATGCCTTTGTTCAGTACAGGAATATTCTGTTGTGTTAGTTTTTTGGTTTGTTTTGGGTTTTGTTTTTGTTTTTGTTTTTTTTCTTTCCATTTTATCACCAGTCATTGCTATTCTCATACTAAGGAACAGCCTGACACACAGTTAAACATTTTCCTAGGTGCTTCATTGCCTTGGTCCCCTGTTAAGTGCTCAATAAGCATCTCTATCATCAGTGCAAACCTTATTTTAAGTGAAAATTAATGTTTGCTGGTTTCAAAGCTTTTTTTCTGTGTGCCTGTGGTTTTGTTTTTCTTTTCACCTAATTTCTTTGTGTGCGTGTCAAAGGGACAGCTATCACTCTGGGGAAGATCCCTTTCCTGTAACCCTCAGCCCAGTCTTTTTTTCTTTCTTATCTATGCAGATTTCACAATGCCTTTTTAGTATTTGTTCACAGAGTTCACTGTTCCTAGTGGGACATGGTGTGTAGTTTAAATATGTTTCTCTCCTGATATTTTAAATGACATCCAATTGACCTCATAAATGTCTTATGAGACCAAACAAACTCCACGCTCGAACAAGAACTGTCAACCAATTTTACCTTGCTTATCCTCAGGCTGCTCTGGCATGATGCCATAAAGCACCAGTATTGATATTTTGTGGCATTCAAATTGTTAAGTACCTAACCTAAGCAACAGGAGCAGAAATATTAATGCAGGGTGGCTGTGTCACTGATAATTACCCCAATATAAACTAAATTTATAGCACGATACCTTTGATATGAATTGGCAGCCGGCATCAAAACCTTTTCTTGACATTACCGTGTAAACCTAGGAGGCATACAGCTAGCGTTTTGTGTAAGGTGTTTTTATAGAGAAGCATAAGAGATTCAGCAAAACTTCTGCATAGTTTTGTCATAGCCCTCATCAAGACTTGTTTATTGTCAATAGTGACTTTTACTGCAGAAAAGAAATATTCTTGTAATGGCTTATAATTTTAACTGAATAAACTATAAAAGCAGTCAAAGTGTCAGTGAACACAGTTACACTAAGCAGTATAAGTTAGCATGATAATTCAGCTTAAATCCATGCCTCTAGTTTTCCAGATTGAAAGCAATTTCTTTCTAATATGGAAAACAGAACATATTTGAAGGGAGCCTTTTATGCTATACTTTATGTTAAAACTTATCAAGTGTCTAGGGAAATGTGTTCTTGAAATCCCATCATGATCCACGTGTCATTGAAGACAAAGATCCGATATGCTATGGAAATTTCTTGATGCATATTATGAGCTGTTGTTTGCCATAGTGTCTGGATAATCCTGCTTCATTTATTGGAGGGCCATGTCAGCTGCACTGTCAACAGCCTGGGATGATTGGGTCACCTTTCCCTAGAAAATTATGTAAAAGCTGTCAAATGGGCAGGATTATAGGCACATTAAAGGTGCTTTAAGATTTCATGCCTATAAATATTAGCAAAGAAGATTTAAAGGCAAATTTGTCACCAGTACATGCCCGTGTTTCTGCAACCTTGGTTTACAGCACTGCAATGTTATCACCTCCATTTACTATGTAACTGTGCAGTGTTTTGGTGGGGAGCAGCTGCTGGCAGCCTTATCTGTTTAACTCAACTCATGTACCAGGAATTAAGCAATATTTTAACACCCACCCCTCCAACCCCCCACCCTCCCCCAAAAAAAATAAAAGGGTAGCTGTCTCCTATTTGTCACCCTCTGGAAATGAATCCTCAATACTTTTATTTCCCAACAAAACCTTTTAAGCAGATTTACACAAATGTTTTGTATTTGGGGGGTCAGCTTATTAAAATCCATTATCTATTTAAGAAAGACTTTTTTTTATTATGGCATCAATTACAAATGTCTTTGAGTGGGAGCAATAATGCAGCAGATCATTTTGTGCAGTATTTACTTTTAGATTTTGAGCATTTCATTACAGTGTTTTGGAATGACTGCTTTTATTTACTGTACGTTATGAATGTCGGGGTATTTCCAATATAAAGAGATGCAGTCAACCCCAAAGCATTTCCTCATTGTTCTCAGGTATTTTTGGTAGACGAGAGTAGCATTTCAGTCGTATTTTTGTGCTGGCAGATTTCTAAGTCAATCTCTAAGTTAAACAGACTTAAAGATCTCAGAGGAGGAAGCAAACCACCTTCCCCAACAATCTTTCAGGGAAAGAAAGATCTCAAACCCCTACTAAGGAATAACCTGTAAGCAAAGCTATGTCAATTGTAAATGTCTGCTCCGAGACTTCATTCAAACTTCACAGACATCAGTAGAAAGTTTCCCATTTCAGTGAGCTTTGAAACTGGCTGTTGTTAAGCCAATGTGAGTGTCTGCTCTATCAGAAATGTCCAGGTCTGAAGGCAGCACTAGATGGAAACCTGCATGTAAGCTGTAACTGGTGCATCAGTCACCAGAGCATGCCTCCAATGAATTTGCTGTTACAATGTGAGTTATGGAGAGAAAATGCTTGAAAAATTCTGAATGCAATTAAGCACAACATGGTTGTTCTCTCCAAGCTTCATTAAGCTTTGCTCTTAGTTTTCACATTCCCTGTTGGCTTGGATAAATGGCCAGTCTCCAGTTAGATTCAGTGGGAACACAAGTGTGTGGAGGGAGAGGGTTTGTCTGGGAAAAAAAAAATGGGAAGAAAGGGATAGATTATCCTCAGCTGAGGAACAGGGGAAGAAAGAGAGGAGAAGAGGGTAAAGTGTACTCAGTGCACCTGGGAGAAATCATGTACAGCAAAATACATACAAGGAGGCAGCAGAGGAACTTGCTAACTGCATATGGATGCAAATGCTTCAGGGTACCCTATAAGGTAAGTGGGGGATCTTATTTAAACTCCCTGTGGGTTTGGAGTGGACAACCGGGGCTATGACCTAGTAGCTATAGGACTCAAAGAAGAAACTGAGAATCAACTTTCCTTGGTGGGCAAGTAGAAACAGAAGTATCAACTTCTGATACTTTAGCTGAGCGTTTTCCTTCGTTCACTGTGCTCAGAGCCAGAAGGTATATGTGCAGGAAATTGGGTGCAGGAACAAAAGCAGGCCTGGAGCAGATGAAGAAAAACATTCCACATGCACAGACAAAAGGAAGCTTAAATGCAGAAGTTAATGAGACTTTTTGTGCCCTTCCCTTGTGTGGGTTGGAAAAAGTAGAAAGGTACCAACCCTTTCTCCATTCTGGGAGTAGCCAGCTTCTGGGCAGTAGCCCCATGACAGCTGAGAATGTCATGAAACAAGAAAGCGGAGTGCAAGTAGCAAAAATCAGCTTTGATAGTAAAATGTTGCAACTTCAGTATCTAGGACCCAGCTTGAACAAAAAATATAGAGACATGGGGCAGACACCACCAAGAGACGTTTTCTTACATGGAATGGTAATATGACAAGTTGCACATCCCCATAGGTGACAGCTTGTCTTTGTGTGAGCTGGGGATCAAGCAAAAGATGTTTTTTTACAAGCAATATTACTAAAGAAATGCAATGAAACTTACCTGAATATCGACAGAGATATCCATTTCTTGAGAAATCAAGCCACACTTGTACAAAGCAAGGAGAAAGATCCAAGCAACAGAGTAGAAGATAGTACAATTGTTGTTGAAATTTAGGGACTTGATGACAACAGAGCTGTGATTCAGCTGCCTATAGAATTACCTAGTACGTTTGAAACATCCCATGATATTGGGTAAATCCTCTTAGAGATCACAGATGTGGCACAAGATGCCCTTTGCTTTTCTGCAACAGCAGAAAGTCACACATCTCAAGTGATAATAGACATCTATGGTTAGACATATGAATTGAGCCCATGGAAAAGAGAACAGTCCAGCTAAATTCTCTGTCAAAGCTGAGCACTAAATTGAAAGAAGTGCAAAACCAGTACAGCTTTGGCTAAGGCCACAAGTAGCACCTGGTAAATTGAAGCACTTGTGTGTGTGCATCACATTTCCATCAAGAGTCTGTGTTACAGACCCCTGACCCAGAGTTTAAAAGAGGTGCTGTTAATACTTTCCTTGTGAGACATTTGATAAAAGTGACCTGGGACTTAATTTTGTTAATGCCTGTATTTCTGGTAGACTCTTTAGCCTATTTTTATTTCCAGGAAAGATGGATTCAAGAACATACACAACTCAACATGTGCAACTCACCTGTTGGTTTGGGAGAACTGCCAATGAAAGAAACACGGAGGCCTTGCTCTTATCATATCCTTCTTATCATATCCTATCTTCTTATCATATCCTTATCATATCCTATCTTCACTCATATCCTTCAACTATCTTGTGCAGATTAGAGATGGAGCAGGTATCCTTGCTCATTCTTAATAAACTGGCAAGATTTCAGTCACTGACTAAGACAACTGGCTATACACAGACTCCTCATTCCTTGCTAGAACATATTTATTATTAAAGACAAATTAAGTGATAGGAGGTGGGTCTTGAGTGTTGGATAATCCATGAACCAGTTCAGTAGGATTCTCCTGAAAGGAGGTTTGCATGCAGAAGGAATTTCCAGTGCACTTTGTATAACAAGGGATAGGGAAAGAAGAAAAAGTTGAAAGGCAGTACTGTGGGTGAGGATGTTTGTGTGAATGACAGGGTACTATCAGACCAAGAAATCTGAACAGGTGAGCAAGACCTGAAGACCCATGAGATGTGAAGAGGCTAGATGTGTTCAGGGATGGAAATGGCAATCTATGGGATAAAAAAGTTGTCCAGAGGAGAGGGGTCCCCCTGCTCACGTATATTTCTAGCTGATGTAAGGATGACTAGCTATCTGGGAACCTGGGAAGGGCAGCCCAGCTAATTGCCGGTGCTTCTTGGTGATAAGTGAGCAATGCCTGTGTTTGTTCCCCAGGGCATCTGATCCTTGATAATCCATAGTTAGAAGCAAATTAAAGAGCAGCTGCTTGCTAAAGAGGCAAAAGAAAAGAGGTTCTTGCAGCAAATAGGCAGCACCCTCTTTGTAGCCTCTTAACCTTCCTGGTAGGGGAGGGCAGCGGGGTCCTAGCTATGAGTGACAGCTCTCTCCAAATTTGTGGAAACAAGTGAGGAAGAAATGATGACCTGCACTGAGTATGTTATTGCTGAATGATTCCCAGGTGAGTTCAGTTAATAAAGTCACAGACAAATTAAACCACATCCCTCACATCTTATCATTATTTCTGCATGTCTGGAACAATGAAGACCAAGACTTTTTTTTTTTTAGATGCAAATACAGCAAATGGAGTTTAGTATAGAGGAAAAACTATAAAGCTGGCTCTAAAAAGTATAATGTGAATGGGTTTATTTTATTTGACAGATATTTTTCTTTTCTTATTAGAGATGCCTCTTTTATAGGCATGGGTGGTAATATAGTCTAAAGACTAGCTTCTATGTCTTAATTCCAGTCTAATTATTCTAACATTCCATATTTTAGCAATATATTTTAGCAATCCTCCTGGCTTCTTCATTAGTTATTCTTTTCCAAATCAAATGTTTCTTCCAGCTTTAACTATCCTCTTCTCTTACCCCAAACTGAGACAATTGTTTGGTATACACTTCATAATAAATGCCCTAGTGGCAGGTAACAGAATATCCACAAAGTTGATTTTACATCTGTTTAAAAAGAGGTCAACTAGATGATGAGGCAGGCTAATGTAAAGAGCTTAAAAATGTGTAGAACAGCCCTGACAAATTCTGCAACCTTGTGCCAGAGCTGCTGAATGCTTTGAGTCTTATCACACATGCTAAGACTGCTTTTGAAAATTACATTTTATACATATATCATCACTGTCACTATTTGTTTTGCGCATACTTTCTGTAGTCATACATATTCTATGAATAACATTAAATATAAACATTTGGTGTCTTACACTAATGGAGATTGTTTTTGTTTGATTACATATTTCAATCTATTCTTCATCAGAGAATTCTTGATCCAGATCGCTTTTGCACTTGATCTTAGCTTTTATCTCCCCTGAATTTACTCAGCCTAAAAAGATATCAAGTGCAGATTCTTTTCATGGTCTTTATCCATAATTAAAAGCTAGTATTCAAAGGGAATGAACTCAGGGGTACAAAAATTCCTCAATTTATGTCCCACAGATAATGTCTTATTTGTAAATATCTATAAACGTGTTGTTTTGGTGTACAGCTGATATTTCACTAATCTCTCAAAAGGCCTAAACATTCTTTCATTACAAATATCCTTGAGAGTCATCATGTCAAAATCATTCCACAATTAATAGAGGTTGCCTCCAAGGGCCTCAGGGAGAAGAGGGCTGTTAATAAGTGGACAAATAGGAGATACTCTCTGGCCTACTTTAAGATGCTTGAGGACATCACGCCATGTGCCTGCAGGACAATCTCTGGTAAATTCTCAAAAATCTTTCCTGTTCACATATGTGTTCTATGGCACCAGTAAATTCTTATGAGTGAGAGAAAGATTTGTGTATTTTCTCACAGCCACCAAAAGTGGAGGCAGATCCATTGACTTGCACGAAGGTAGGACTGTATATGAGGTTTGTCATCATGAGGTGCCGTCCGTAATTATTAGAAACCATTAAATCTTGTCCCGTTTTATGAAAAGACAATAGTTTTGATCCAAGATAAGAGAACATATTCTGCTTAAGTTTTGAAAGAAGAGGTTAAGAATTACTGCATATTGCAACAGTTATACTCACTGCTCATTTTATCCAAGTTAATACAGAGTGCAAATTCCATCTGTTCATTACCATTGTTCATGATAGTGAGAAAACATTAAGTCTGGCTAAATATAATTTCTCTGGGTTTTTTTGTTTTGTTTTGTGTTTTTTCTTTGTTTGTTTTTGTTTTGGGTTTTTTTTTTCAACTTTTAAAAGTTAATCCTATTATAACTAATTCAGAAAGTCCTTTCTCCTTCTTTATAAGAGACAGTATCTAGCAATATGAGATAGTTGTTTACTGAGAATAATTCATGTAAATAGTCTAAGAGAAATTTGTGTTATCTGTTTGTGGCAGAAAAAAAATGTGCATATGTGCGGTTTTGTAATTGTGGTTAGAAATATGAGTTATTAATGTATATTTATGTAAGCTTGATGCAGATTCTCTGGTTATTTTGTGTGACTTTATTGAATAGTCATATGTAAGTTTCACATGGAAGATCAAAATCAGCCATAAAATGGGACTGTTATTATAACCTTAATTATCGAAAGGATATCCCCTCCAGAGGATCATAATCTGGTTTGAGAAGCAGAAAGACAGTTGCTTCCCTATGGGAATCTGGGAGCGATCCTCTCTCAAAAGCTTGGTGACATAGTCCTGTAAGCCTGATATGATTTCACTTTCAAATGTATTTAAAAATTCTACAGCGAATCCATTGGGGGCATAGTCTTTCCCGCTTACCAACACAAGTACTGTTTCTTTAATTTCATTCTCTACCCTGGGAATCTGCAACAGTTCTTTCTGCTCTTGTGTCAGTTGTAGCTGCTGCTGTTCTACAGCTGATGAAAGAGTTGGATTTTAATATTTTTTCAGAGGTACGTAAGATGGCATAATAATTGTGAATAACTGTGATTCTCCAGGGTGAAAAGGAGTTTGGCCTCAGTGTTTCCCAATTTACTGAATTAGTTTGGATCATTTCTGCTTTGTTTATCAAACCAAGTAAGAATGGCCATACTTAAAGATTGATTGTTAAAAATGCACATTTCTTTTTCAGGCTTTTATAAAAGGATAGTAATACATTTAGAAACAAATTGGTAGATCTTTCACAAGAACTTCTATACTCTTATGCTTTAAATTTATTGGAAAAGATACTACCTTAATGAGTAATTTTAGATTCTGGTGTCCTGTTTGGGTTTTTATGGTTTGTTGGTTTTGTTTGTTTGTTGGGGTATTTTTTGTTGGTTTGGTTTTGGTTTTTAATAGGATAAATATTTTTATCATGGATCCAATCCTTTTGTGCACTCTCCCAGTCCTGCTCTAATGAAAAAAAGCTACTAATAAAAAAACATTTCTCAGTTTTAAAAAATGATAAGTATATGAAGTATAATTTATCTAATTCTCATTATCTTTGTTCTTTGCTTTGGGAAGCACTAGACATTTTCTGAAAACTATCATTAACTGTCATCCTTATAAATAAGAAAAAATTCAGCAGAAATGCTGAATCAGAGTAAAACTGGAAGAAGTCAGAGATGAACTCCCTGCATATTCAGAGAAGATGGGATTCAGCTGACTTAACTTTGGCTCTTAGTGGAGAAAGACAAACACCTTCCATACTGTAATATCTGTACAAATTACCAGGGATGAACTAACCTTCGGAAATGCCTATTTATGTCAATCAACTTTTGAGTGCATAAATGTCCAGCTTAGACTAGAAACAACTGACCTTCAGACTGATAAATTTAGCACAGTCCCATCCTGAGTATCTTTATGAGGTTTTCTGTGAATGCGAAGTCCAGCTCAAGCTTTCCTCCATGTTCCAACTCTTCTTTCCCACTGTTGCTAAGTTTTCAAGAAGTCCATGTAGACACTTGTATTGTTATTCTGCTGAAAGATTTGGAAGCCCTCAACATGCTGTCCAGGCAAGGTGAAGAGTGGAAAATAACTTAGTAGTCTGCTCTGACCATGGCTTTTAACACACATCTGTAAGTTGCTTCTTTGAGGTCCACTTTTCAGTAAGAAAAGCTATTGTATTTCATTTATCTATTCTGTTATTGTCTGCTTTTCTTGAGTGCAGACTCCTAGGTACCCTTCAGCTGTCTAGATTTATGCCAGTAAAGCCCACTGAACAAATTGTCCTTCTGGTGGGTTAGGCATAAATCAATTTTTGTGCTTTTCCTGCACAGACATTGTTTTCTATTTGCTCACTTAGTAGTTTCAAAAGCTGTTTATGGTCATGATTCAAATGTGACGCTATTACAAAACTTTTCCTATTTGTTTTACTTTGCTTTTAGTTTACTTAAAATGACATTCTGCCTTGAACGTTATTACCAGGTACATGGCAATTGTGCCATGTTACAGTTGCTTATGGTAATTCAGGCTTTCTGACCACAACTACAGGTCAAAAATTTGATCCTTCTCAACTTTTTACCTCTCATGCTTGTTATTCTAATGGTTTGAGTTTAACTGTAGAGATCTAGAATGTCCTTTTTTCCTGCTATGCTGTCTTGCAGAAATCATCTTCTGGTTATTCATTTTAACAGAACATTTTGGAGGAAAGAACTGGCCTCCTCTTCCTTTTCTACTAAGAGGACAGAGTGGAAGTCTATTTCATTGCAGGGTTTTCTTTTAAGCATTTTGTGTTTCCTTTTGCTAGCCTCTTCCCTAGCTCAAGGAAACTCCAACCTTGTGGGTGCTCTCACTCACTCTCCCAGTCTTGCTGCCAAATCTGCTGCTACTTCTCATCTTTAACTATTTTGAACACAACATCTCCTACAGCACATTGATCAAGTACAGGAAGCATTAGTGACCAGCAGCTCAGGGCATTGGGTTCTTATTGACTCTGACAGACCAATTTGTTTCTCCAATGTTCATTATTTTACAAAAGGGGCACATCAGACAAGGCAATTGAAATGTATAATATTGCCACCTGTCTCTTTTCTGCCTTGATTATGTACAGCCCAGTGTTCAGCTCCAAAGTACTCCAAGACCTCAGAGATATGAATCGTAAAAATGAAAATAATTAGAATTTCAGACTGGCCCAACTTGGAGTGAAGATAATTAATGCAAGAAGTTCCAAATGAGTGCACACATGACAAGTAAATAAATTCAAAATTAGGTGAAACTTATTGTATTTCTTGAAATTATTAGTGTGTGGTCACAGTGACACTTTGTGTTCATTGCTAGGGAATGCACTTTGTTGAAACACTGCAATGTGTTGGAATTCACATCTATTATCTAATACACTCATTAACAGTGAGAGACCTAATGCCTGCAGTGAGAAGACTGCAACAAAATTTACTAAGGGCAGGAGCTATTTATGAAGCAGTAACTATCAGACTTAAAAAGAAAGTCGAGTATGCAGCAGTCTGAAACATGTACTCACAGTTGAACTAAAATATATATACCCACACAGTGCACTGCTACTTCATTTTTAATGCATGTACCAACGTGTTTGTCCTCTGCCATGGAATGGCTTGTGACTTTTCCCACATTCACCTTCTGTTCTTGTCTATCAACAGGAATTTGTTCTGTGTGTCTCCATTCATAAACATACAGACCTACTAAAAAGACTTTCTTGGGAGCATCAGTTATTAGAAGTCCTTATGAACTGTTCTTAGATGCAGTCAAGAGTTAAAACATAATGCCATCAACACACTCTGATACTAATTCCAGCAGCGATCCATCATTTTTTTTTTTAAACTAGCTAAATAGCAGCACAGAGCATGCCAGTGTATAGGAAAGTGTGTTTGTGATTATACCTAAAAACTGGAAAAATACTCCAGAGAAGTTTTGCCTGTTTAATTTCTCTTCTGTAAAATTGCACACAACAAAGATAAATTTTCTTTATACTGCCTTTACATAATTATTCTTTCCCACTAGGAATAATGTTTGTTTACTGCCAGTGGTCCTAATTCTCCACTGCCCTGCATACTTTTTTGTGCTTCACATCAGTGAGAAAGGATAGACCAGTCTACTACTTTCTGTGCTGCTCTGGCAACATGAAGCAGCTGTAAACCCAACAGGGAGCCAACCCCAACAAGCCCAGTTAACACAAGTTTATAGATGCTTTACATCACCAAAGCAGTGCAGCACAGCCAACATATACCAGTAAATCTGGTCCTCCCACTGTGTGTTTATTTTAAAACTGAAATTTGCAAAATAAATAGATTATTTAGAATGGCTATTCAATAAAACTGGTTTGATTCCCATAAAGTCCTGCAACAACCTCCAGGGCATAACAGCAGATTTTATTTTCTTCCTGATCATTTAAATCAAGATGCTGCTCTTAATGGATGCAATGCATATGTATGGTGAAGTCATGAGCCGCATGTCTCCCTGCACTTTACAAAACTAAGACAAATATATACCTACCTTTGGTCTTTGGAAAAAGATTGACAGCTATTTACAGAGAGCCCTTGAGTGCAGTTAAGATATGTAGGGTAGCAACTTCATCAATCTGAGAGTGATAGCTACACCTGGCTGGGTCTTTAGCTTGGGATGTTAAGGATAACAAGAAGGGATTCTACAGGTACATTGTGAATAAAAGACAGACCAGGG
>NDXB01018776.1:123532-144068 GCA_002631895.1 Agapornis roseicollis | reverse complement strand
CACCAAAAAAAAAAAAAAAAAAAAAAAAAAAACAACAACCCAACTTATTTAAAAAAAAAAACAAACAAAAAACCACGAATAAAAAACATTAGGCATATCTAAACAAAAATACACAGCTAACTGCAAGGGAAAAAATGAAGAGGAAGAAAAGGATAAATTCCAGCATGGGAAATTCTTATTTTGGATATGGCAGAGTATATCTTCACAGAAATTTCTACCCCATAGCAAGAGTTTTATATCTTATTTCCTTCCTCTTCTAATTGCAAACAACACACTGGCTTACACCAGCCTTTGTGTGGCAATGCAGCAAAACCATGAAGAGCATACTCAAGCAGTATATGTGCTATGCCTGTCCAATCATCCTCAGTGGGAATTTCTACAGCTGTCCCCAGGATCACAGGGACAGGCATACAGTAACTGAAGCTGAGTGCAAAACCATCACACAGGAAAAGATGAAAAGGTCCCAACAACCTGGCTGTTCAGGCTTTTTTGAGCAGAATGTTAAGAATTTATTGAAAAACTTCACACTTTAGACTTCTTTTTTCTACAAGCACAAACAAAATACAGTTGCTTGATGGTTTTTTCTTTGGAAAACAAGTTCAGTAAATGCATTGCAAATTTTTAAATGCAAACAAGTGCCTGCACAGTAGTCCCCAGTGAGCATTTTACTCAAACAGCCAAATGTGAATGGAGACGCCAACAGAGAAAGTTAGAAGGTCTTTTGCAAAGTAACCATTAGCACTTCTGACTTCCAACATGTAAAACTTAAATATTCTCATCTTGCTAGTATTGTAATGGTAATGAATAATTTTGTGTGATAATTTTATCTTAATCCCCTGTTGAATCATATGCATGTTCATTCTCTAATCTATGCACCCATTCACATATCTGCTACAATTGTTTTGGTTGAAATCCCACCATTTTAAAGGTAAAGCTAAAGGTCCTGAATTACAGTCACAATCTGTCGGTGCAGCTGATGAAACAGCAAACAGTTGTGGTAAAACAAAGGAGAAATAATGAAGGAGTACATCCTTAAGAGGTGTGGCAAAGTTTCTTTTCAGAGTAACACCAAACTTTCAGATAATCTTATAGTGCAGGTGCAATGATTACCAAACAAAGACATACACAAGGTTGCCTAATGGTTTCCATTGCTCATAGGCTGGTATGACCTTTTAATTCCCAAGTATGAATGTTAATAGGCTTCCTCATTGAATAACCTCATTAAAGTCAAAATCCCACTGAAAATAACTAACTGTATTATGATAATGCTGAGAAGAGAAGCTCATGCATAAATAGATAGATACATTTCGAATGTCCTGTTGATCAAATGAGATTTGCTGTTGAGCATGTTGTCTCAGACCTCCAATGACAGCAATAATAGGTTAACTTTAATTCCATTTTCACTATTCTACAGATGGAGGAATGTTAAACAAAAAGCATATCTGCATTTTGCAGTACTGTTTTTGAGGGCTTTTTCACTCCTAATTGACTGGACTGTTTTGCCATGGATTTTTTCACATCTAATATGTTTTAGTTTCCATCATCTTTTATAGTAGCTTCATAAGTTTTAAGAAGTATGGTGTAACAGGGTGTTTTACAATTGTCAAAATTTGTGAAAATAAGGTCAAAAAAAACCCTAGCAATATTTGGCTTTGTTAAAGACTGACTGAAAACTGAAAATAGTAATTTAATCATAGGTATATTTTTGCTCTTTGTTTCTGCCTTTGAAACTGTTTTTCTGTGAAAATTCATCTGTATTTTCTTCATGTTGTCCCCCCTCCCTGATTGCTCAGTTTCCTCAAAGAAAGGTCTTGAGTCCCACCGAGGCACATGGCTTCTCTCTGTGGCTGAGCCTCAGAAAGATTGTTCATACTACTCAGTTCTGTAGGGTATGACAAGTCCTTCACATCTTGGAAACATTTTTCCTACAAAAAAAGTGTGGAATTTGGGAGTGGTAATAGTTGCCACACTCTTGTCTGATCCCACAGACAAACTGTGTCTGGTCGTGAGGCAGAGTGCAGTGTTTGAAATGAATGGGTTAACACAAAAGGCTCAAGTTTACCAACTTCTTCTTTGCAGACTTGGGAATCCAGCCATACACTGGCCTGTTCTATGCATTGCAAAATCAGTTGTACTGTGGTTACACTGTAATGTCAACTCTCTATCCAGTACGCACTTTTGTGATAGGAGATGAATTATGTCTGGAAGAACAGTTGTTAGCCAGGGTGGTATTCCACTTACCTGTAACAGCATACTTGCCGCCAAGTACAGCAAAAATGAATCAGCTTTATAGTGGAATTTACAGTACTTTTAAACAAACATGGCATTCTTTTCCCCTAGTGGGAAAGGGCTCAGGCAAAAACGTCTGTTAATCTGTTCCTTTGGGACAGTTTCAGGCTCTATACCAACACATGCTGACTGACAAATTTCTAGTGCCTACATGAATGAAGGGAAGGAATACCATGTCCCTTTCATTGCTAAAGAAAAGAAAATGATATAGTGCCAGGATTTTACTATACAATGTTATATATCATCAGTTTTCCTTTACACTGCATAATAGATGGAGCGGGTATGTTTTGGGCTGATGTGTGTGCACACATAAGTAGCTAGAGCCTTTCGCATTTGATTAGATTTTCTACAGACTGACCTTTCAGTGCAATAAGATCACTTATGTATTTAGGATTAAATATTCGATTAAAAGCCTTGCTGGATTGAGATGTTGGACCTCTCCTCAGAGGCAGGCAGTGCTTTCTTGCTTACCATGTGAAGAACTGTTTCCCTACCACTACAATAATTATTAAAAAAATCTTGCTGTGACTGCTGTTATATTTTCTAATCCTGGTGGCCGCATTAGTAATCAACAACAGTAAATCCTGCATTAGAAATGGTCCCCATACTGAGTTACCATGCTGCTAGCTAAAATGGTTTAATCTTCTGCCACAGAGATTTTTTGTAACATTTTTATAGTTGCTTAGTTTATAAGTTAGAGCCAAAGTTCACTAATACTTCTATGGTTGAAAAAATGCCACTCTCTGGGGCATAACTGACATCACTGCAGTTGCAAAGCAAGGAATTAAAGGCTTTTATTTGTTACAAGTGGTTACTTCTTGAGCTTTTTTCAATCAACTCTGAAAAATACACAAATGATAAAGGCAACCAGGAAGCCTGTAACAACAAATTTAAGTTCTATTCAAAAGATACATTCCGTAGATAACCAAAGGGATAACAGAGCTCATTTTCTTTTGAGCCTACACAGATCAAAGGGTCATTTATTCAGAAAACAGTCCTTCTCTGAACTCATTTGAACTTCTCAGAGGATTTGCAAACCTATTACTGCTGTGAGTGTAGTCCATACACGTCAAGCCTGTTTGATCAGAAGCTCAACATGAGCTAGAAGTGTGTGCTTTCAGCCTAACCATATGCTGGTCTGCATTAAAAGAAATGTGACCAGCAGGTCGAGGGTAGGGATTCTGACCCCATCCCTGGAAGTTTTCAAAGCCAGGCTGAATGGGGTTTTGAGAAACCTAGTCTCTAGTGGAAGGTGTCCCTGCCCATAGGAGGGGGATTGAAACTAGATGATCTTTGAGGTCTCTTCCAACTGAAACCATTCTATGATTGCATGAAATAGCAATGGGAACTCTAAATTCTGCTGCCATTTAGTCACTGGAGTTTGAAGCAGTATTAAAATAAGAATTAAAATAAATTTTTGTGCTGCATTGCCATATGTTCTTGCAGTAGGCCTTCAAATACAGGGTAATCAACAATAAGCCTTCAGATGTTTTAGGAATTCTAGAACTTGTCTCAGGACAGTTGACTCCCAGACAAGCTACATTTCCTTTTGAACTGGAATAAATAGGTACTCAAAGTTACACTGTTTCAACAGCACTACACTAATCTGAGTGAAGGAAAAATGTGGCCCAAGGAGAGAAAGGTAACACAGATGAATGAATTTAATAGATTTTTCAAAGGATTGTATTGGTGCAACAGCTTGTCTTTATTTAATTTTAGCTCTCCAAATTTAAAGAGCAATTTAAACCAGAATGATAGAAGCTAGAATGGAAAGACACCTATTAGATCAGTAAATTAATCTGCCACTGCACACATATTCTCTGTTGTGCATTTTCAAGTATTTTGTCCAGAATTGTTCATAAAGTCAAAAGAAACTGGGCTTCCACCCCTTGGAGAGGATTAGGACTTTTTGGCTTATCACCCACAGGACATTTTCAGACCTAGTCTTTCTTTTCCATTTCATAATTTAATTCATGTAGTTCTGATGTTTTGAGAAAACAGTGAAAGGCTTAATAAAGAGCCCTTATTGCCTGCATTCTACAGGCAGCCCACAAGGCAATGTTAGCTACAGCTTTTGGGGCAATGCAGCTCTCCTGATCCAAGAGAGATGCAGTGAAATTTGAGCCCCACCTTCCCAGACACTTAACACAACCTGCTCCTTCTTATGCCCAACATAGGATTCTACCTTCTGGGTTTTTTGACTCTACTGCTACCTCCAGAAGCTCTTTCTTTCAGAGACAGATACATTCATTTTCTCTCTTGCTCTTTTGTGAAGATGTCAAACCAAATAGTGAAGATGTCTCTTGTTTGTTCCATAGCTAGATGTCCCTGAGCTTTTTTGTTTCTTTGCCCTTTCTCACCAGGGTAATTTTGTTCGTGTACTGTCAGTTTCCTTTCCCTAAAGTCTTAGACATTTCCTGATTAATAGTTGGTGCATTTGTATTTTTTTCTGTTCTTTCTCTGTCATGAAATACTCAATTTACTTTCCTATTTCTTCTGCCATTATTTTTCAGTATTTTCTCTTGTTCCCTGTTATTTCCTTGTCTTCTTTATTCTCTTTATTTCCTTTATTATCTCTTTAGTTTCCATAACTATAACATGATGATTGCTATTTTAAAGAAAATGACTGAAATGATGGAAAGGAATGATTAACTCATGTTTAACATATATCAAGAAAAGTATGCATTTTTCTGAAGTTGAAATAGAAGAATACTCAATTTTCTGGCATTACTCAGAAGTACTTCATTTCTTTGCATTTATTATACTGCAGATTGCCATGTTGCAATTTTTTTGGCCAGATGAGATATAGATTTAGTTACTGAAACACTAAAGGTTAGGCTAGATAATATATAAATGGACAAATAATGATGCTTTCCAAATAAACATGTTAAATGACCCCATAATCAGCTAGTGCAAGAATAAAGGCATTCAGTTTTGCACCTGCAGCATATAACCGAAAAGCACAAAAAACCTAATTACTTGCAACTGACATAAGAAATATTATAATTTGATCTGAGAATATAAATAGACATGTTAATAAACACATCATTAGAATTCAGAAAAAAATATTAAATCTGAAAAAACTCTGTTACTGTGCAGAACTTCTCTCTCAGGTTGTCAGGACCCTCAGAGAACCCACAAAGACTGATTGCCACAACCAGTCTCAGTGCCCCTACACATCCTCTGCCTTTTGGCCCAGGAGCTTTCTTTAAGTTCAAGTCTGTACCCATTGTCCTTACCTGAGCTACGGAGAATGTAGTCCTGTGTCCAGCCTGTTTTTCTGCTGGTCCTGATGTTTATGTCGGACTTATAGCTTTACCACAGCCCTGACTGTCTTCTCACATTTTTCTGATGATCACTGGGCTAAACCTGTTACAGCCATCAATCCTGCTTGGTCCTGTGGGACTGCAGCCTTGTTAGTGAAGTCCATACATCAGCCTGTGCCAAGGTCACCTTTAGCTCATCTTCTTTCATGTAGGAGTCCTGGTCTTGCTACTCCATGATGGCCAGCTCCATTAAGATCATCACATCCAACTGTTACCCAAGAGCTGCCAAGACCACAATTAAACCATGTCACTAAGGGCCACATCTACATGGTTTTTGAACACTTACAGGGGCTGTGATTCCACCACTTCCCTGGGTAGCCTGTTCCAATGCCTGATCACTCTCTTGGTGAAGAATTTTTTTTTCCTAATACTCAGTCTGAACCTACCCTGGTGCAGCTTGAGAGTATTACCTCTTGCCCTATCACTTCTTACTTGGGAGAAGAGATCAGCCACCTCACTCTATCTTCCTTTCAGGTAGCTGTAGAGCGCAATAAGGTCCCCCGTGAGCCTTCTCTTCTCCAGACTAGAAAACTCCAGTTCCCTCTGCTGTTCTCTCTCAGACTTGTGCTCTAGACTCCTCACCAGCTTTATTGCCCTTCTCTAGACCCGCTCCAGCATATCAATATCTCTCTTGTAGTGAGGATCCCAGAGCTGAACACAGTACTTATGATGCAGGACACTTTTGTTTTATTGCTATTAAAAAGGAAAACGCTGAGGTGCAAGTAGCCCTGGAAATGGACAAAGACAATGAATCTAAGCTATAGGAACAGGGTTGGAAATTAGGCAGCTCTGAATATCCCTTTTTCCAAACTGAGACAATACACGTCTCTATTTTCACCTTGTTTCTTGTTTCATATTTTGGAAATGCACTGTGCATGTGAAATAGTCATCCAGCAACTTTTCTCACACTGATAGCTTTCAAATGTTAGTCATACTTTTTAGAAGAAGATTCTTTAATGTTTTTTTGAAAGCAGTTAACAGGAAAAGCACAAATATGCTTCTTCTCTTAAAAACAGAGAAGCACTTTTTTTTTTTTTTTTTTTTTTTTTTTTTTTTTTTTTTTTTTTTTTTTTTTTTTTTTTTTTTTTTTTTTTTTTTTTTTTTTTTTTTTTTTTTTGCCATAAAATTGCTTCAAATCTTTATTATCCTAAAGACCAATCTTCTTCAGCATACCCAAGACTTCTGGAAGATGTTGAATGAGGACTTCAGTAAGAACTGAGGTGCTGTGAACTGCTACTCTCAATCAAAAGGAAATGGAAACTTGCCTTTTTGACAATTCTTTCCTTTAAAAAATCTCTTACACATTTCAAACAATAAATAGAAGCACAGAACATCTTATTGTGCACCTCCTGGGTAGATGTATATGTATTTTATTGGTTATCTCTTACAGCTAGCTCAGTAAAAATGGTTGATGAGACTAGATTTGAGAACATTCTTTGACTTTGGTTGCATTATATTTTAATTGCACAACCAAATACCTTCTGTGGTACCATAGGGAAGTCAAGCAGGCTCCAACAAATGGTTTTCTGAGGACCATGAAGGAAATACAAAGCTGAATCTCTGAAGATAGACAGACAGATAGATAAACACTCCTGACAAAATTAGTACTAAATAATGTTAAGCAACATTAAGTATTACTTAAATGTGAGAAATGGACTCTACCTAAACTCATCCAAAGGATACTTTGAATCTGTGAATAAGGATGGCATATTGCAGTGAACTTTTGACTGCGGTTTTGGTTCATTACCCATTGAAATTTTGAATTCTGCTTGAATCTCAGATGGGTTCAAGCCAAAACTTTGTTGCCAGATGTCTGAATTTTATGTGTTTGTAATCTCAAAAGTACATCATTATATGAAACACATGGAAAAACAAAACTAATATGACCTTTTTGCTCTGTAGCTGAGGGACACTTTCAAAGAAGTTTTTGAAAAAATATATTAAAAGAGAATATGCATTTGAATAACAACCAAATTACTATTTACCTCACTATAATTTCCTTTTTTTTTCTTTGTTGCAAAGTGGTATGTATTCAATGAAATTAAAGGCAGAGGGAAATCAGAATGCTATTATTTCTGTTGTGGTTGTCCTTGTATTTATGTAGACTCAAGGTGTGAAAAACTGTTTCTTGCTCTGATACTTTTTCACAATTTGGAGCAGTTAGAAATATCGTATTTAATTTCAATGGAAGTATATAAAAGTTATATTTGTAGTAGTCATTGCTAGGATTGACTGGTGGGTGAAATGATCTGAAGGATGAGTACACATCTAAGTGGTTACAAATCAAATGCAAGTAAAATTTAACAGTCATGTAAACAATTGATTTAGTTAACTTGCCAAAATGATGATGTCACTGTTGAGGGAACTGTTCTTCAAGGAATAGATGTGTATAAAGCAAACTGCTTTCAAAAATTTAAGTATTTTCATTAATTTAGCCATTTAATTTTATTTTAAAACCAGTGAAGCTATGTGATTTTTTTCTTTCATGCATAAACCTGTATTATAATATAAGTCACTGTTTTGTCATTTAGGTAATAAAAAGTTTTGTGCTTTTGATTTTTTTTTTTTTTAGTGTTTTCCTTTTTCAGAGTTTAGACAGATAGATTGTAGCCATAATTACAGCCTGCACAGAGTTTTGAGCATGCAAAAGGTGATAGAAATGTAGAACAAAAAGAATAAAGAGATGTTTTAAGGTATTGATTAAGATGATTAAGGTTTTTATTAAAACATTCAGGTAAGTGCTTTTCTGAACCTGTGCCAGGGCACTTAGTTGTTCTTTTACTGGTAACTCTTCAGTAAAGCAGACCTTTCAGACTGCAGTTGCTGCAAGTCCTTGCTCCAATTTACCCTGAATTGGGATGTAACCTAAGTTTTTTGTTTAAGTATCAGTAAGTCTGTGGAGAATTCAAAATAGAAATAGGATTTGAACTTTGTTGAATATCTGATCTCAAATCCTAAAAGAACTGCAATGAACCCCTGATGGATTGGTTCCCATCCCTGCCTACTTGCACCATCCAAATGAGCTGCAATGTTTTTTTGAGTGGAAGTGTAGCTTCTGGTTGCATTTCAGTGATTTTTATTTTGCTTATCTTCACCTTTTGTTTTTTTATGTAATTGTGGCCCAATATAATTTGAATACGAACTATCTTTCATTTAAGCACTTAAGAAACATGAAAAAATACAAACATCTGTATCCTCCACTTTTATTCAGTTACATGTGAAAGGTGGTAAACTAGTGCTTCATCAGAAAAAATAATTTTAAAAATCCAAGTAGTATTTAAATGTATTTAAGGTAACTGCAGTTTTTCTTAGAGAAAAGTTGTTGAACTAAAGCAAAGGATCTTAAATAGAAGCTTTGAAGTTTCAATCTGCAACAGCTTGAAGAGGAACAGAGAAAACTCTTAAACACCTGTGAAATGAAACGGATGTGATACTCCACTCCCAAGTATGATTGAAAACTTTTAGAGCTAAACCTATTCTAAGATGAGAGTTGGGATTGTTTGTACATATATATGGATATATAAGAAATCTTTTTCTTTATCAAGTTTTAATCTTACCAGGAAGTGGAGAGATATTTTCCATATCAGTGCAAAAGCTGATACGTTATTTTGTACAAACCTGCAAATATATGTTTCCATCTGATTTGCCCTCACCTCAGCTATACTACTTTTTCTGTAGTACTCCAAATTATGATGAATAAAAGTTTTCAGCCTACCAGAATTTTAATCATAACCTCATGGAAATGCTGCACAACTTACCAAAAATTATTTAGTGAAAAATCATACATTAAGAAGCAAAATAATTTTCAATAATAAGTACCAAAATTGTATGAAATACTTTATGTAAGTGAAACACATTGAAATATGAATCATGGTAACATATTTTTCTCTACTAAAAAGCACAAATTGGCTTTGTTTGCTTGTTTTAAGTGCCATTAAAAATCTCTTGCTATTCTATCAGCCGTTTTCAGGCATCTGCATGGAAAATTTTTTTAAGGATTTGATATAAAAAATTATTTTTCATTATAAAATACTTTGGTATGATTGCCATAATCAGTAACCTTTTATTGTAAAATTGCTTGTTTTAAACTACTAGGGTTTTTTTTTAGCAAAGTCACAAATTAAAAGTTTTGCTCCTGAATGTTCCAAAAACTTTTCTAACGTTGCAGATATGGCATTTCTAAAAGAACCCTTCAGTTATGTCATTTTCCCAGTAGTTATCAAATTAATCTGTATAGCTCATAGTGAGAACACTGCTCCAGTATACCTAAGACAGCAGAAGTAAAGAGCTGTTCATTAATTATTAAAAAATTTGCAAGTTAGTGTCAGAGAAATGTAAACCTTTACAAAGAATTTTTCATTTTCTTTTGGTGTCATACGGCATGATTATTATTGGAATTAATACAATTTTAACAGGACATAATATTTCCAAACCTTCTTGAAATAAATATGCATAGGCTGGTCTGGATGGTATGAAATATTCAGCATGTGAAAAGAAATGCTTTGAAAGGCAGGTAGGTGCTACCACTCCAGTAATTGGGTTAAGAATTACTTTCAATAGAAATGTGAAAGTTGCTTTTCTTCTCTCCAATTTCACCAGTGCTCATGAAAAAGAAGCAGTTTTTAAAAATAGTTTAAGAAAATTTATCTCCTCACAAAGGGATGCAATACTGGTTTTTTACTGACTTCCCCGCACTCCATGACTAGGTGTTTAGTGTTTAGAGACACATGCAGTTTGTGTAATATTAATCTTAAAATATATACAGTACTCATAGATATACTACTAGTATTTTTCAAGAACAATCTCACAACTATGTTTGTCTTCATTTATGATAAACCTTTGTAAGAGGAAATTGAGGACTTCTTGTCAAGTGGAAAAGAAAGAGGAAACACTTTCATTTATTTTTTCCAGCAAGTAGAAATGTCTTTTAATAACCAGAGAGAGTATCACTGGCTGGTAATGAGTTCCTATTAAACACATGCTCTCTAATACTTTTTTTCTTTTTTTTTTTGAGAAAAATTGTAGCAGTTTCTCAGATGTTAAGGTTGACACACTTCTAGAAAGTAACGTATCAAAAGCCAGGGTTTCTGTTAACAAATGACAAATTAAACAGCAGAAGTTCTCAGGACACATCTAAGAGCTCTGAAAGAACATAATGAAGGAGGGTGAACTCCTCTTAAAAAACAAAAACAAACAAACAAAAACCACAGTAACAAAAAAACCCGAAACAAATTCCCCAACCCAGGTATTCACTAAAATGTGCTTCTGTACCTACCTTTGAAAGAAGGGCAAATGAGATCCTAGAAATCACAGATCTTCAGTAAATAATCTGATTGAAGTAGCAATTTAAAAATCAAATTATGAAATACTCAATGGATCCTAATTTTACAAGGCGATTGGCTTTTATAAGGGGAATATTGTGCTTTTAATTTAATGCAATATTTCTTCAGGGTGTCAGTGAAATGATGAGTGAGGAAACAGGTAGACGTGTTTGTCTAAGCTTTCAAAAGCCCTTGGCAAAGTTTTTCAGTCATTAAAAATGATCAGTCTAGAGGGAAAAGCTAAAATTTTGACTTAGGTCAGAAGCTGGATGAGACAATGAAAAAGAAAAGCCTGAATAACTCATAATATTTGAAAAGGGTGAAATGTTAACAGTGGTGTGTTTTAAAACTGAAAAAGAACCACTTGTAATAAAGATCTGGAAGAGAGATGCAATCATCTGATTATTTATGATAGAATTAAAAAAGGAATTTGAAAAGTGTCAGGTGTATTTAGGAGAATGAAGACACCAACGTGATAACAGGTATAATGTAAATCTAACCATGGTAGAACAATAGCCAATGCTGGCAATTTTCTAAATGCTCTAAAATATCTTTGGGCTTATAATTAGATATCTGTTTATTAAAGAAAACAAAGCTCCTGCATGTATTTCTCAGTAGTAGCTCAATTTCTCCCTCTCCCCCCAAAAATACCCACAAACAAGCCCTCTATGTATCTGTACTTCAAAAAGCAAACACACTATTTGGAGAAGACAAAGAGAACAACATGAAAAGAATTCACTTTATATTGGCTTCTGAGTTTAATGGTAGGTTTTATAGTTGAATATATGTACATGCCTGTATATTAGTTGGGTAATTGGAGATCAAAGTGACAGGAGCATTTGGAAAATTGACCTAAATTAGTATATAATACCACAGAGCTGATATTTAATTAGCTCTGATGACAATGATCCTTGATGGTTGTAGCCATCATGCTACAGAGCCCTTCTGTGAGGAGTGGAACTTAAACCAAACCAGGCATCTGCTTTCTGGTCTCTAAAATCTGAGATCTATCCTTTTATAGGACGGCTGACTTGCAGCTCTTGCCCTCTGTCCTCAGGCTAATCATTTTCAGGGATGTTACTTTGTCAAGTCAGGTCCTTTATGCTGCTTCTCAGCTGTCATGCTGTTTTTCAGCTATTATTTCCCTTGATGAGCTGTTGCTTCTTAAACCAAAACCAGTCCTGCCCTGGCTCTCACTTCTGCAAACCTGTAACTGATCATTAGTGAGTTGCCTACAGTTTTGAGGCCTCCCCTTCCAAACTGTGTTCATATTGTCAAAACCTTTGCTGTTATCCCATGGCTAAATTGCATATCATAACAAGAGACACCTGGTATCAAGTTCAGATTTTCACAGCCAGGTCTCATAACAAGCAAATAAGAAGCTCAGCAGGTCAGCAGCACATTCTTTGCTATGTGAGCACCAAACACCACTAGTGTAAGGCTTCTGACCTGTTACTGGCAGTTATGGTAAATGTTTTCACAGAGACTGGTACAAAAACCAATCAGACAAACAAACAGTATAGTTTTGCTATTCTGTGTGTTGTTGTTTGTGTTCAGAAAAAGCTAATTTAAAATCCGTGTAGTATGCTTCTACTCTAAGGGGAGCCACAGGTTTCTGCTGTAGCTACATAGGATACAGACTTCCTAAAGGATTTAGGTATTACTTTAATGGTGAATACATACCCTGGGAGGATGATAGGGCTGGGTTTGAGTCCCTGTTGTAAGAAGCAATTATGCATTTTTCATTACAAGGCCATTATGTCAAACATAAAATTATTCTGATGTTGCAAACTGATTAAAGAACAAAGGCTTACTTTGGTAAGTACAATTATTATGCGTACAAAGTAATAGGACTAAAATTACTGTGAAAAATGAAGCTTTCAGAAACTTATTCAGCTTTCTTCCAAATTGCTGCCTATTGCCAGTGTAATGCACCGAACTACATACATAACTGATTTGATCTGAGGTGACCATTTCTATGTTCCTACAGTGGTCTGTGTCACAGACATACTTAGTAATATCATTTTCTGCAGTGCTGTTGATGGGTGAGTGCTCCGTCCCTGGCTGTGTTCAAGGCCAGGTTGGATGAAGCATTGGTGACATGGTTTAGTGTGAGGTGTCCCTGCTTATGGCAGGGGGGTTGGAACTAGATGATCCTAAGGTCCGTTCCAACCCTAACTATTCTATGATTCTAGGATTCTATGATTCCCTTTAATGTTGTCACATTCATTTTATTATTTAAATCAATTCAGATGACATCAATTACAGTATATCTCTGTTAAATATTAGACCTATATTAATAATTAGGAATTCAGTCAAAAAATTGAAACTATATTGTAAGTGAAGTCTAAAAATCTAAAATTTCTACTGCCAAAAATAATATCGGTATCTACTTTGTAGTCAGTGGTCTTCGCTGAATTGTAATGTTACTCTTTCCCTTGGAAATTTTTAGTCACATTTTTATCCCAGGCAGGAAAAATAGAGATTTGCTGATCTCTGCAAGCTGGAAAGATGTGCTCTTCAGCTAGTTCACTGTAAAAATTTATTTGTAAGTATTTATCAACATATTATCATAATATCTTTAAATGACTGGAATTCTGCAGCAAGAAGATTAGTGTTTCACCTGTAGTGAGAACCAAAACAAACAGTGTAAGTACAGATGTAAAAATGAACAATGTCATTCTTCTGCTTCCATATGCAAAAGATGAAAAGAGAGAACATAACATCTGAAGCTTGACTGTTTCTCTAGCATCTCTTTACAATGGCATTTGAATAATGACAGATTTATGAGCAATGCCAAAGTTAGAGGCCCAGCAGCTCATGTCATCAGCTAGGCCAGTGAGGTGCAGGAGGTAAGAACAGAGGTACAAATAGAAAAACACCTAGTCAAGCTCTGTTGTATTTATAATTTCCTCAGGCTGTTTTTAGGAACTCTGTTTAGATGACATTTCTAGAGTAGTCTCCATTTTTTCAAACTGAAAGGCTTTTGATATTTTGCCTAGCTGAAAGGAAGAAGAAGGTTTTGTTTTGGTTTTTAATTCTAGTTTTGACTGAAGTGCAACTTTGAGGGGGAGCATAGCACCACTATTACTCATGCTAAACTCAGCTGGTTTGAAACAGAGAAAGATTTAAAGGAGACTCAAATTCCTTAAGTTATTAGAGCAGGGAGAATGTTAGCATTTTTCTCAATTGCACTTTCTCTTTTATTAAACCCAGACACATTGATCATTTTTCCTGTTCATCCACAAAATAAGAGCTATGATTTTTCTGGCTCAGCCATTCTGCAATTCAAATGACTGGAGAGGCTGGCAAATGAGTTGATGACAGAGCTGTTTCACACAACTTTCCATTTTTGAGATATTCCAAAAAGAGGAATACTTAGAGATTCTCACTATTTTAAGGAAAGCATACAGACCAGGGAATTCTTTCACTTTTATCTCCACATCTGATGAAAAACTTTTCCTATCTTTTAGGGAAATCAGAAGCTCGATTTATAACATTTCTCCCGATAACAATTCCAGCAAAGAATAAATTGTAAATTAGCAATTCCTATCAGCTGCTAGTAGCTGAGGTAGACTTATCTATGCATCTCCTCAAAAGAAGCAAAACTAGACGGTTGCATTTTGGAGCTTTTTTTTTTACTTCTTGTTGGAAAAAAAGATGTGCCTCTCTTTCCTAAAAGCCTTTTCCTTTACAAAGCATCAGTTTTGTTTAATGAAGCTGAAAATAAAGGCTTAGACAGAAAAAGAGGACATTAAAGTAAAATTTGGTTTATTCTTGTGTCTCTTCCTCAATATCTCTGTAATGTAGAAATATCACTGCAGTGAATACCTTATCTGAATGTGGATAGCTTTATTGTCAGCTCTGTACCTACTTTATGTACTACATGACAGCTTTTTCTGTTTTCTCCCCTTTCTCCCCCTCACTGCCCATTAGAAGAATGATATGTTAATCTAATATTCTATTCAGATTTTGCTAGTTAGGATGCAGAAATTAAGCCAGCAATTCTTTCTAGTTTTTCCTCAGGGACTTCAGTTCATTTCTCTAATAAATCATAAACATAGAATATTTTAATAGATGGCTGCTCCTCAACCCGAATTTATCCTTTATTCACTAAGGTAACAAAAGACAACTTTAACTGCAATAAAAGAGTCAATTAAAGGAAATATTTTGGTAACTCTGATGCAAGGCACAATTATGTTACTGTACCAAGCCCCCAAAGCTGAATTTTGTGGTTTTGTTTATTTTATTTTTTTTTCTTTTGTGTACATAGTAGATAGAATGAGAGGAATCAAAAAAGAAAAGGCTTTATGCCAAGTGGTTTCAAAAATGTCCTTAGTATTTTCATGGGCTCTTCTAAATGGCAATAAATAGTGAATTTATGTGATAGTCATTTTGTAAATGTTAAAACCAACAGAGCTGTATCTCTGTAGTCTTGCATAATGGTACAATATGTAGTTCTCTGTTATATCCAGCCCAGGCTGGATATATGTCAAATGCGCATACTGGTTCCATTCAAAGTTGCAAACAAATTGTATCAATTTCTTAATTCCTGGGGATTTTCTTCTTTTTATTTGTTTTAGCCTTCTATAATAATTCTTCCTTAGTTTTACCTGCTTTGTCAGAGAAGCAGAGTTAAATTGTTTGATACTAGTTTAACCATCCTGTGTAACTTATTAGTGATATGGACCCTAGCTGTTTTGCAGCATCTACAGCGTGAAAGAAGGAGTTATATCTTTTCAGTGGATACAGTCTCTGTACAGCAAACCTCTTCTAGACAGTAACAAAGGTTGATGAAGACCAACATTTGTACTGAGTAAGCTGCTGTATTTCAAGAATCAGTTGTGCAGTTCTCACACTAGTTGTAACCACTGGGATATTTTTTCCATATGTGCTGCTAAAAGCATAATCCTTAAAATTTAATAATTCCTTGGAAAAGCCCTTGTGAATATGATAGACATCCTATAGCTCATCTTAGAAAATTCCATTCTTGTGATGTATTCTGAAAACTTCTAGTACACTTTTTACATATGTCATAGGTTACTATACCCGTTTCGATAGTGTCATGTTGCATACCTATGGAGACTTTTTTCAGACATAGTAAGTTTTAAGGGGCTTTTCAAAAAGGGAATAATTAAACGATTAGCTGTGATTATGTTTCATGGACTATATGAGGATTTGCTGTGCATCTGACCTCAAATAACTGCATTGGCAGTCCCTGGGGTCCAGTCTTTTGGGGTTTACACTAAGGAAATGTATTTCATGAAACACTTCAGGTGTAATAAAATATTTTGCAATAAGACTGCACAAGCTCACTGCACTTATTTCCCTCTATAAACAGTGCCTAAGAGTGCTACTCTTTTCTGCAAGTATAAATTTAATCCTGATAGGGATTTAGTTTGAAGTATTTTACTGTGTATCTCTGTGTAATCTCTTCAGTTTCTGAAAGAGGGAGCAATCAACCGTCTGAATTAAAGTTAGCTTATATCAGGAATACTCACTAACTGCTACTTTTTGAACATCTGCCATATCTCTATTTTCTTCTGAAGTATTGTTATGGTCCATTCATTGAAAAAGGCACTTGTGATGATTTAGTCACAACAATAGCCAACTACCATGTTCTGAGATATGCTTTCATGCAATCTAGAGAGCAGCAGTAATTATGACCATAACTCAGTGAAGAAATAAAAACTATGTAATCTTCCTCCTTCAACAGAACCATTTAAACTGGAGAAACTATGAAGCTGCCTTGCTCACATTTTGGAGTGTCTCTTCATACTTGATTACACCTGTACAATCATATCACTTTATAGTTATCTCTGTGTAAGAGTCTTATTTACCTGTGTATATTACCTTTTCGAAAGATTAAAGACCAATGTCGTCTTCTTGTTCAGGTCTGGGCAGAGTTGGCACTGGTACCCTTGTTGCAGGCAATTAAGGATAATAATAGAAAAGAAGTAATCCTTTCAGTAAACTACATTTGCCCTGAGTTTACCGTTTTAATAACTTGACATTTCCAATCAATCATGAAAGAGAATTTAGGTAGTTATCTATTTCTTTCTGAGATGTTGATTCTGCAGGTAATAAGTGATCTTCTCTTGCTGGTACTAGCATTTGCCAAGTGGTCTTGTTTATATTGACCATGATTACAAATGTTTTTGTCAGACAATTTGAATATTATTTTATAATTTTTCATTACATATTTGCTTTTTTTTTTTTGAATTCAGAACAAGACATTGAATGCTGGCTGCCTGAACAATGAATGACTTTCCCACCTGATTTAAAGGTAAAGCTGTCTGGCAATGTTGATAAAACAAATGAGAAAAATATATCATTGCCTGCTTGCCTCAACTGTATCTATCCTGAGCAGTCACCACTCTTTTTTGTATTTTTCCTGCATTTGATAAAAATAACTGCCCCTTTTCAATGTTGGGTTGTTCTGTTGTTTTGGTTTTTTTTTCTCCTTTCCAGTACTTAGAACTCCACAATTAAAATAATGTTTTATGTTCTTAAAAGAAGCTGTGCAGAAGATATTTTTTCAGTTTCATGTTTCTCAAACACAATTAGCACTTCAATTTAGTATTAAATATTCATAAATCTGACCTCAAATAAGAGGTAGCTCTCAACAAAAGTGATGAACAGTCCTTAGTCCTTAGTTCAGAAAGCTGACCTTTTTTCCCCTATTTTGCAAAAGTGATATGATACACCCAGCAACTGCAATGCCAGGAGAAGACCCTGTAAATCCCACTCTCTGTTTTCTTTTACCTTTTTTTTAAAAAATATATTTTTCTCCTCAAGTATTTCTGTCATGAAACAGAGAAAGGAAAAAACATTCTACAGATGCTTCTTATACATAAGCTTTCATAAGAGAGCAAAATTTCTCTAAGTGATACATAATTGCATAGATGGATAGCATAAGCATTTTGGCCATTCTTTGCCAGAATACTCCTTGCCATCAAATTTACTTGATTACCTTATATTGAAATATACTGTTCAAATGTTAATTTCTCAGACTTGAAGTATAATTTTTCAATCATAAAATGTAGTAAGTACAAATAAATCTAAAGAACACAGTGATCTTAAGCAGTTCCTGAAAATTTGTGTGAGTCTTTGGCACAGAAATGTTGGACTGTGAGTCAGGAAATGTTAAAGGGTGACAATGTGCTTACTGAGATTGCTTTCCATGTGCTGAGAATTTTTGGAATATGTTTCCTCTTACTATGACCATACTGAGTTAGGGACATGGAGAGAGAAAGCTGACTGGGTTAGAGGTCTTGGAATAGCAGACTTGAATTTTCTGACCTAGGAGTTTCAGGTGGAACAGGATTTATTTCCCCTCCCCCCCCCGCCCCCTTTATTTATTTATTGGGGTTGTGGAACTTGAAGTAGCTAATTGAATGAGTAAGGGTCAACAACGTGTTTCCTGGGTATATCCTGTGTTCTCATCTCAAAACCAAAAAAGCTGGTCTGTAGTTCTAGGCTCTCTGAAAGTTTAGCCCTAATTTTCTTGAAATTTCTTGATGGACAAAAGATAGAATTAATTTAACCTCAAGGCAAACATGATCATTTCAGTGTTAAATTTCTAAGGTATTCTGTTAGGGTGCAAGGCAAAAGTATCCTTAATTTCTTTGAACTATTTTTGAGACATTTTAAGATCGGGTTGTTTATAAGATTCTACCTATATAGGAGGATACCAGAAGCTCTGAACATTCTGCCAAAAAGCACCCTAGGACAATTAGTAGTGAAACATATACGTATATATATATAAAAAGATCACTCTGTATATCCTCTTTGCAATGAATGACATAAGTATATATTAAATGGATAAAAATGGATATTGAACACCACATTGCAATTTTTCAAATTCTAATCAATTTACATTTACATTGTATTCAGAACTTGGAAACTGCTTTCCAAGACTCTAGGTGGTATCTCTACGTTTCTTTTGGGGGGTGGGATTTAAATGGGTTAGGTTTTTTCCTTTTTGGTTTTTTTGTTTTTTTCACTTTGGATTTCAATTTTCTTTTGGCCCACACATGCTTTACTTCCTGTGAAAAGGTACAGTAAAATGGGAGCATCTAAATCCTACTATATGAGGTCATAGAAGGATTTGTACTCTAGTTTCTAAAATGGTTTTTAAAATTCATGTGTTTCTCTACTTGAAATTTCAGTGGCTGTGTAGTGTATTTTCATACTTCCTTTGCAGCCGTATGATTAGTAGTGTTGATATTTCTTTCCTCATTATCTCTGTACATGTTTCATGTTATTTCTTGGCTGCAGTGGTAAATAATAACCCAAATGGTTGGAGCTAACTTAATTTTTCAGACACTAAGTGACAATCTTCAAGAAAAGACTTTACTTTCCCCATAGTTGTCTTTTAATATTTTTTAATTAATCATTTAATTTTATTTTTTAATAAGCAACCTTTAGTCTTAGATATGTCTGTCTAAGCAGATATTTTATTGAAAGGCTGCCATACAAAATAATATCTCTAGGAGCAACCAGTCCCCGGGAACTGTCAATTCTCTAGCTCTGAGTAGATGTCTGCCTAGAAGAGCTCTTATTTTCACAATGTTTCCTTTTCAGTAGAGGAAAGAATTAAATCTCCAGTGCATTCTAGAGAGTAATTTCCTATTCTGTGCACATTACATGACATCTTTGAGAGTACCTTTCAGATGAGGACAGAGCTGTACCTGTAAATGTCTTATGTTTCAAACCTTTTTGGTCAGAGACAGCTGAGGACCATGGCAAGGGTTTCCCTTCCCTTGTTTTTTGCAACAACCCTTTATTTCTGTGCTGTAATTAGAGATAAATTTAAGAGTGTCATGGTTTAAGCCCAGCTAGCAACCCAGAACCATGCACCTGCTCGCTCACTCCCCACCCCCTTCTTCCCCCATCATCCAGAAGGATGGGGAGAAGAATTGAAAGAATGTAACTCCCATGGGTTGAGATAAGAACACCCCAGTAACTAAGGTATAACACAGATCACTACTGCTGTCACCAATAATAATAATGATAAGAGAAATAACAAGGGAAGACAATGCAACCGCTCACCACTCACTGACCAATACCCAGCCCAACCTGAGCAGTGATCTAGCCCTTCCGGGTAACTGCCCTCAGTTTATATACCAGACATGACGTGCTGTGGAATGGAATACCCCTTTGGTTAGTTTGGGTCAGCTGTCCTGTCTCTGATTCCTCCCAGCTTCCCCTCCTCCCTGGCAGAGCATAACTGAGAAAGTCCTTGGTCAGAGTAAGAATTACTGAGCAGCAGCTAAAAGCTTCAGTGTTATCAGCTCTGTTCCCAGGCTGAAAGTCAAAACCACAGCAGTGCGCCAGTTACTAAGAAGGAGAAAAATGACTGCTACTGCTGAACCCAGGACAAAGAGCAAAAAGGAGGCCATCTTATATATAGATTTATGCTTTTCAGTGATTCAAAGATTTCAATATCACTTTTATATCAGGTTTCTCTCATTTTTCCTGAGTAATAGTTTGTCTGTGTTTGGTCTGATGGGATTTTTTGAGGCGGGTCATGAGGATGGTGTTTGGGGTAGTTTGGGGATTTTATTAGTTTTTTGTTTGTTTTTTTTTTTTTTTTAA
>NDXB01018776.1:86319-123497 GCA_002631895.1 Agapornis roseicollis | reverse complement strand
CCAAAATGACCTTTTTTTTTTTTTTTTTTTTTTTTGTTTTTTTGGGGATTTTTTTTGTTTTTTGTTTGTTTTTTTTTTTTTTTTAACTTTGAGTGATTAGGAAAATCAGGTCATGTCTTGGAATACTTCCTTGGATTATAGATATGTAGGTTATGTATGGGCTATATGATGAAAGAATTTCAGGTAAAAAAGCTTTGCATATTTGAATGCAAACTCATAGGATATCTAGTCTCTTCTAAACCAAACCAAATTAATCTAAGTACTATACACAACATGAGATTTTAACTGAATGGTTAGTGTATAAGTTGTTACACAGTAAATGAATAAACATAAATAGCTCCAGAAATAGGCATTTAGGGACCAAGATGTAAAATTAATCTAAAATGAAAATATTTCCTGGAAGAAAAACTGTTAAATGGGAGGGAAGAGGAGGGAAGTTACATTTAAACAATGAAATAAAAAAAAAACAAACAAAAACTGAAACTAGTTACACTGATTGAAGCACCAAATATGCTGTTCAGACTTTCTTTTGAAAATTGAAAAAGACCAATAAACTTCTCTTCCCCAAACAGTTTGCTGAAAAAAGGCAAAAAAGTGTTCCTATATAAACAATACAGAAAAGGTTATATAATGTATTAATATACCATGGTTTGCATATGATTCTGTCACAGGTCAGGATTATACACTTCTCATATATATGAGTTTATTCATTGAAATTTAAGTGTATTCATTCAAATTTAGAAAATAAAAATGTTAAGTTTTGGTGGGGTGGGGGTTTTGTGTTTTGTATTTTCTTGTTTGTTTTTTTTTTTTCTTGTTTTGTTTTTTTTTTCTTGTTTTTTGTTTGGGGTTTTTTAAGTTAAGGCTCGGAAAAAGAATAATTCTTTGATTTTCATTATTGAGTTAGCAGATATTTGCTTTCAGTTGTGACAGAATAAATGTTAAGAGGTATGTCTAGAATGTTAAGCTGGCCTTGTGGAAAAATGTAAAATTTTACATATGTTTAAGCTTACAGTGCCCTGGGGCAAAAGTAATTTCTTCTGTTAGAGGATTTATTCTTGCTAATTTTTAGTTATATTACATTGTATGTATGCATTGAAGAGCAATTTGTAACTGTCAATTATATGTCTTGATGGTTATTCCAGTACAGGTAGTAAAATCTTTTACAGAAGTTATTTAAAACTTGGAATCAGAGAGTCATTGTCTCAAAATTATCCTGTCCAATTGTGTTATACTCTCATTGTCTTTTGCAAGATATTATAATGTGAGCATGTTCTTTATCACTGCACAACTTATCTGCAGACCACTCAAGGACTGCCTGTCCAACTAAATAAGGCAGAATAGTCTATAGCTACAGATTAATCTCTTGAACATTTTGCATGCAAGCAGAGAATTTGCATGCAACAGAAGAATGAGTTCTAGAGAGTAACTTGGTTTCAGACATCTCTGCTTTCTGTACAGTGTGAATCAATATATTTAGAAAAATAAGGATCATAAATGTATCTGAAGATATCAATTAATATTTTTAGGATAGATGTCTAATTTTTTTAATTAATACTTAGGCTTAGGCCTGATTCAGCTTATTAAAATGGAGTTTAAGAAGCAATGTTACCATCACCTGTCATTTCAATCAGAATAGTCTTTGTTAGGAGTGTCTTTATCCAGTCAAAGACACATGTGAATCTGTTCCCCAGAACTTGATGTTAGATGGATTCAGAAAAAAATATATGTGCTAATTTTAGTAGTAATATTACTGTTTAATGAATGAATAGAATAATTTAAAATGACAAATAACATTCTGAATAACTGTATAAGAGATCATAAATTAAATATCTTTCTCAATATATGTTCTATTATAAGTATACAGACTCATCACAAGACATACTGCTCAGTGGACTGCAGTAGCTAAGATTTTTAAATAGTTCTTTATAGCTCTTCCTTGAAATCCCAGGGAATTATCAGTCTTGCCCTACTGTCCAAGCCTTGATCTATTTAGTGCAATGTTTTGCTTTTATATACAGCAGTGTTATATATCAACACATAATGAAAGTTTTAATAGATGACTAGGTTTCCTTCTTCATACAAGACAACATGGATACAAAAATAGATGCAGACACAACTAAAGGGTCTGTAATACTAGTGCTTTTCTTTTCTTTTTTTCCCCCTCTCTTTTGATTCTAGGATAGCTAATCATACAGACTATAAATACTTCTATCTATTTTAAGAAATAGCTTATGATATATATTTTTGAAACCTGAAATCATGTTCTCATGAAGCTCCCAGTAAAGGATTTTTTGGAAAATGTATTTTTATGAACATAAAATGATTCATCAGAAGTATTGATCTGAGATATTTTCCATTGCATATCTTTGGAACAAAGTACTGACTCAAAGACTAGACCGTGGAAGCATCATATCTCTCTTCCAAAAAAATAATTTTTTCTGTGAATTTCCTCTTCAAAAGAAGTTTAAAGATTCTGATTTGGGACAGCTTCAAATGGTATATGTGGAGTACAGATATAATTTGCCACTGCCATAAATATAGTATTTTAGGTCACATTTATTTATAGCAGCAATTTTGTGGTTAGCTTAGTAGCAAGGTAATGGATTCACTGAGCTAGTCTCTTATATAATTCAGGTGAATATTTGCAAATGCCTTTCCTTCTTAGGTTGTTTTTTTTTCTTTTCTTTTTCTCTCCAGATAGGAAAAGCCTCAAGCCCTCAGGCCCTTGTTCTCATGGGGGACTTCAACCACCCAGACATCTCTTGGAGGAATGGTACGGCCCAGCACAAGCAATCCAGGAGGTTCCTTGATTGTGCGGAAGACAACTTTCTTCTGCAAGTAATACAGGAGCCAACAAGGAGAGGTGCCATGCTTGACCTCGTGCTCAGCAACAAGGAAGGGCTCATTGGAAATGTGACACTCCAAGGCAACCTTGGATGCAATGATCATGAGATGGTAGAATTTGAGATCATCAGGTAGAATTTGAGATCATCAGGACAGTGAAAAGAGCATGCAGCAAACTCACTGCCCTGGACAGCAAAAGAACAGACTTTGGGCTCTGCAGGAACCTGCTTAGTAAGAGGATAAAGCCCTAGAGGGAAGGGGGGCCCAAGACTGTTGGATGATATACAAGGATCACCTGCTACAAGCTCAGGAGTGTTGCATCCCAACTAGAAGGAAGTTCAGCGGGGGGGGGCCAGGAGACCTCCTTGGATGGATAACAAACTTAAGGTCCTTTCTAAGCCTAACTGTTCTGTTCTGTTCTGTTCTGTTCTGTTCTGTTCTATTCTATTCTATTCTATTCTATTCTATTCTATTCTGAACAATTGTTTGCGTTGTGCATGCTGTGGCAATTAGGAATATTAAGCAGCTGAAATCAGCTGAAATCATTTTTTTGAGTTAGATGTTGTACTAACATAACTTTTTCCTGACAGTAAAAAGAATTTATGAACAGAATCATAGAATCAGCTAGGTTGGAAAAAGCCTTTAAGATCATTATGTTGAACCGTTAGCCCAGCACTGCCAAATCAGTCACTAAACCATGTCACTTAGGGCCTCATCTACATGGGTTTTGAATTCCTCCAGGGACAGTGATTACACACCTTCCGTTGGAAGCCTGTTCCAATGCCTGATTACCCTTTTGGTGAAGAAACTTTTCTTAATACCCAATCTAAACCTCCCCGTGTGAATCTTGAGGCTGTTATCTGAGACTTATGCTCTAGAGCCTTCATGAGCTTTGTTGCCCTTCTCTAGACCCTCTCCAGCAACTTAATATCTCAGTATAATTCTGAACAAAGTTATGTAGGCTTGTCAAGGCAGGGCAAGTAGTCAAATAGATCAAGCCTCCCTGAATAACCAAGTTCTCGAATAATTAAAGCATCCTCTCTCCTTCAGGAGCAGATGAGTGACTTTAAAAAGAGATATTAAATTTGAAATGATAGCTCTTAAGAACTTCTGTTCAATACATTATTATGATTTAGTGATACTCATTCTTTCTACTGTCACGTTACCTTGCCTAAATGATATGTAGAGAAAATTGCCTAATTTAAAAAATGTTCATATTTCCCAACCCTTCTGATTTCAGTGGTTTCCATGTCTACCCAGGAGATTTGTCTCCTTATGTTTCCCCCTGTGCTTAAAAAAGTGGAAAATCCTTGCCAGAGGGTGATTTGTGTGCTCTAATTTATCCTCTAAAATAACACCTCACATTTTGCTTCAAGTAGAAGGAGCCTTCAGAAACTATCTTAAAATTAACCATTGTGAATAATCCATCATAACTGGAAGATCAGATTATCAAAAGAACTCAGGCAATTAACAGACTGATTTTAACATTTACTGAATGTCTTTTAATGATCTCTTAAGTGTTTCACATCTTAACCAGAAAATTTTTGAACAGAGCAGCTAGTATAACCAGAAGTTTTATTTAACGAATGTTTCACTCAGGTCAGATATTGACCTAAAAAATTAATTTACTATGATAAAATAAGGACTCTCAGCTTTTATTCATCTGGGAAAGGCATTTTCAGCAACCTTCACATATGTGTACTCACAGCAGACCAGATCTGTTGTTTTGGTGTTATATTAGTTAAGATTTTTTGATCTCTCCAGGAATAATACAGGAGAGAATAAACAAAGTAAGCAGGAAACCCACATATTTTCCTAACAATTAATGTGAGCTAAACTTTTTTTATCTTAAGGTTAGTATTTGAATACATATTTTACAGTTTATGGTTTTGCTTTTATATGTACAGAAAAAACATGTGACTTCTATTGAAAATAAAGTTAAAAAATAAGAAAACCCAAGGAAAGTCTGTACACCTTATTTGACAGCAAACGCTAAGCTGAATAGAAAATAACTTCCCATCTTTAAAGAAAGCAGAAAATTTAAAATATATATAACATAACATATAGAACATAGTGAGTATATATATATCAGTAAATGCCCTATTGCAGTGATCCGAGGATAATATATTTTTATATTATATTATATATCAAGTTAAAGTAAAATTCCCACTCAATAAGATGTAGAAAATTAAACCAACCATATCTGTGTTGTGCAGTCAAATATTCTATTAAACCATTGAACAAATATATAAATATAGCAGAAGAGGCATAACAATACATTTTTTCAAATATCTGGAAAATATAGTAATAAAAATATTTGTTCTAGTTTTAAGTTTTAGTAAAGACAGGTTGAAAGCTGAAATATACATTTGGATCAATTTCTTAAAAAAAAAAAAGTAAAAAGAAAAACAAAACCAAAAACAGAAATAAGCCAAACAAGAAGACATCATAGAAGAAATAGAGCAGAATTGACTTAGGATTGTTTGTCAGTAATTTTTTTTTTCATCTCATGTAAAGTTAATTCTCAAAAACATCCTGTACCAAACACCACTCCATAGAAGGAATGGGTAACTTAGGCATTTTCTTCTCTTTGAACTTACTGACTGATGGGTTTCACCTGCTGCTTCCTCTAAAAGAAGGTAGTGTGAGATTTTATTCCTTGTAAGTCCCTGCTAAGCAAAACTAAACAAACAGAATTCAAACAATGGAGAAGAAGGGTCTAGAAGGTTAAATACCTGCTCCAAAAGATCAGTTGTAGAGAAATTGTTGAAGAAATCAGATGTAACTTTAATTTGGGGCCATACAAAGACATTGAAATATCACAGTTCTCATTCTTGTCAGTTTAAATAGTCTTGTACAGAGTATAAATATGAATGCAATTTTCTAAGAATGAGACTGAGAACTAGTTTAATTGAACTCAGGTTAAATGACTTCAACTGAGAGAAGATGAACGTTGATTAACAGAGCCAAATGCCAAGTCAATTAAAATAACTCAACCTTAACAACAAAACATTTGTGACACATTTATTGACATAAAGTCTCTTGAAACAAGATTACATGTGTTAGTTTTAACAATACTGAAGTTCAGGTATATTCAGGACATTATGTGAGCAGGAATTGCTGAAAAAAATATAGAGCTTAGCATTAAGTTAACCTTAGTATTCATGAAGTTAGAATCTCAAATGTAAAACTGCATGTTTAAAGCCAATCAGGTTACATTGTCTAGGCTGGTATTCTCTCTACTTTAATGTAAAAATGGGATTGCAAATATTGAAACAGTGAGCATGGCCTGCCAAAAGAAATCTGCTTTTTTTCTGGATCTTCGATAACAACAAAAAAAGCAGGGTTTTTTTAAGATTCTTTTATAATGAAATTTGCATTTATTCCTCAGATTACCAAAGCACAGCTCAATATGCAAGAAAAAAATAAGCTATCATTACAATGAAATAATATTAACAACTTTTGAAATTACAAAGTGTCCTGGGTTTAGCAGTGGCAGTTATCTTTTTCTTCTTCATAATAACTGGTGCAGCACTATGTTTTTGAGTTTTGGCCTGGGAACAAAACTGATAACAGAAATGTTTTTAGTTACTGCTCAAGTGTTTAGTCTGAGCAAGGACTTTGTGAGCCTCATGCTCTGCCAGGGAGGAGGGGAGGCCAGGAGGAAGCAGGGACAGGACACCTGACCCAAACTGACCAAAGAGGTATTCTATACCATAGCATGTCATACCCAGGATGTAACTGAGAGTTAGCTAGAAGGGCGAGTTCTCCGGGGGGAGTTGGAGGAGGTATTCGGTCAGTGCTCAGTTGGGGTGGGGTGTTGTGAGTTATCTGTCAGTGATTGGTGAGATGCTGTATTCTTTTCCCTTGTTATTTCCTTTATCATTATTATTTTTGGTGGTAGCAGTAGTGATTTGTGTTATACCTTAGTTACTAAACTGTTCTTATCTCAACCAGTGGGAGTTGCATTCTTTTGATTCTCCTCCCCATCCCTCTGGAAGCAAAGGAGGGCAAGAAAGGGGGGTTGAGTGAGTGAATGAGTTGTGTGGCTGGGTTTAAACCACGACACAAAGGTAGTAAAAGGGTGTATTTTCATTGTATCAACCTACAGGACACTGGAGGTATGTGTAAGGTTAATAAATTTGCCTTCTTATTCTTCCATCTGTCAGCAGTAGTCACTGTGAGTGCAACACTTAAGCACTGGGGAAAGGATTTTCCTGGCCAACAGATAGAGGAAGCGTGTTTAAAGGTTATGTCTGCAGCTGATGAATTATTTCCTGGTCAGTAAAGGAAGAAATAAATGAAAATGGAAGACAGAAGGGCTTTCATTGCATATAACAGGTTGAGTAGACAATGATGAAGGGACGGACAAAAAGAATCAGTTTAATTAAAAAATATTTTAGAGAGGTGATAGAAAAGAGTTTGTTTTAATAATTTATGGACCTGATGTAGTTCAAAACAGCTAGCTTGTGAAACTTACAGTTAGTAGCAGCTATTTGTAATGAGTCTGCCGAGTTGAAGAGGCATCATATGACAGGAAAATATAGTAGCTACCTTATAAAAAAGAAAAAACGTAACTGCAAAATGGTTAGTTTATTCTCAGTAGTATTCAAGACTTGCAAACAAATACTGAAAGTTAAGTATTTAAGTCATGAATGTAAATGAGTAACTTAGAAAATACTGCAGCAGTTTATCAGAAGTAGACTGTGTCAGACTCACTGTACATATGTCTTTGATAAGATAACTAATTGATTGCCTAGACAGGGAAATTCAAGAGTTTTAATCTTATTTCAGTAAAACATTTGATATAATACTATACAGAGAAAGACAGTAAGTAATGCAAGATGCTTAAGGAAGTTGTGTTGGTGAGATAATTATAGGAGGTTGGTCGTGAAACTCAAGGAAAAGTAATGAGACAAATCTTGTTTAATACTTTTCTCTGATGTACTCTAGTGCCTCAGCAATGGAAATTCGCTGATGTTATCAAGAAGAAAATCATTACAGACAAGGGTTGAGATACAGTAAGAATTAGAATCCTTAAGAATAGAAGAAATAAAAGTAGAAAAAAAAAGTTACTAGTTCAAAGTTCAAAATGCACCTCTAGCAACAGTGTGGGCTACACAATGGAAACACTACAGAAATTAAGATGATCTTTGGGATCTCCAAGTTAGTTACAAAATATGAGTGTTCTATAAATATGTCTCAGTGAAAAAAAAATTTATGATAGCAGCAGTGAGGCTAAAAATACATAAAAGAATATTGACATCAGAGCAGAGGGATTTAAACATTTCCCTAATTAAGGTAGCCTGTAAAAGAGAAGACAGTTTCTTACCAGAATAAGAGGAATGAGACAAAGGCATTGCCTGTTTTAAAAACAGATTTTATTTGTTTAAGAAAGAATTATGTAGTATTGGTGACTGATTCAGTAATAACCTTCAGGTCTGTGTTCCTTGAACAATCTTTATGTCTCTTAAGTAGATTAATCTTTGCCATCAATTTTGTTTTGGTCTAAGCTCAAAACATTTTATGTAGGCCTGTATATGAAAGCAAGGTAAAAAGAGCTTAAGGATAGATATTGAAGTATACTGATCCAAAGAAAAGAGTACATTCTTTCAGGATCAGCCAATGTGATTTTCACTATGAAATTTTATGTCTTCCTGCTTCATCTTCACGGGTTTTTTTTTTTGTTGTTGTTTTTGGTTGTTTCTTTTTTTTTTTAATTATGGGAGTTATTGCTGTTATATATTCTCTATTTAGTGTCAAATGATTTCCCTGTGTTTTACTGATAAATAAAATAAGAAGATTATCATAAATATTCTGGCAAGTGAGGATAAGACTTGTGAAGACTTACTTATGAGCAACTTTGAAGTTATTTGGGGATCTGCATGTAAAAATAGTTATACCTGAGGAAATGTCTTTACAGGATCCCACACTGGTTTAATATGTTGCATAGTGTCAATCATTATAACCTGCATGTAGGTCTCAATAAGAATACTTAGTTAATTACGATGAAACCTTTTTGTGAGTCATCTGTAATTTGCAGGTTTTTGAGATTATGAGATAGAAATTAGTCTGGAGTGAAAGAGACACCACTGTACAAAATGAGAAACTAAAGAAGAACGACAAGTGTTGTTGGATTGTAGGCTTAATTACAACTCATATTCTTCAGCCAATCAGCTCATTTTTCAGGCACTATTATATTATGCCAGACAAAAATCATTATTTTATAATTTCATGAAAGCTGAGAGAAAAGTCTTGCATTTAGAGGGGGCATGAATTGATGTGTTAAATTTGCAGTAAGATCTGTTGCAGGTTGTAGTTTCCCTGGAAGGCTCTTTTTTTATTCAAACTCAGACACTATAGTTTTAAGCTACTTTAATAGTTTTTTATTATTATTCAGCTAAATGCTAACCACTTGTCCTGGGTTCAGCAGTAGCAGTCATTTTTCTCCTCCTTAGTAGCTGGTGCAGTGCTGTGGTTTTGACTTTAGGCCTGGGAGCAAGGCTGATAACACTGGGTTTTTGGTTGTTGCTAAGTGGTGTTTGCTCTGACCAAGGACTTTGTGAGTATCATGCTCTGACAGGGAGGAGAGGAAGCTGAGAATAAGCAGAGACAGGACACCTGACCCAAACTAGCCAAAGGGGTATTCCATACCACAGCACATCATGCCCAGAATATAAACTGGGGGCAGTTACCCAGAAGGACTAGATCACTGCGGGGTTGGGCTGGGTATTGGTTGGTGGATAGTGTGTAGTTGTATTCTCTCCCCTTGTTATTTCCCTTATCATAATTATTATTGGTGGTAGCAGTAATGATTTGTGTTATACCTTAGTTACTGGACTGCTCTTTTCTCAACCAGTGGGAGTTGCGTTCTTTTGATTCTCCTTCCCATCCCTCCAGGAGCTGGGGGAAGAAGGGGGTGGGGAGTGAGTGAGCAGCTGCGTGGTTCTGGGTTGCCAGCTGGGTTTAAATCTCAACACCAATCTAAATATTTTGCTTTTGGAGCAAAAGAATTCCTCACTGAAATTGTTAAATCTAGATAGCCATGTAGATATCTAACTAGGTGTATGTGTCATAACTCATCAAACATGGAGGGAAAAGTGAAAAGAAATGGTGGAAGGAAGTGATAGTGAGAAAGGGTCAAAATACATTCACATCAGAAAAATGTGAAATAAGTGTAAAGATTACCAGGCTGATGTAGTTGAAGAGGCTTATTAGAATGTCTGAGAAAATACTGAATTCAAGAAAACAAATTTGGATGACATCTACAGATTTGGCATTTACTTTAAAGCTTTAGTTAAAATGTTATATGGGTCTCAATTATGTCTTTGACTATATTGGAAGTAAAAAATTACTGTCTGTTAGTGTATAATTAGTGGTAGAAATTGGCAGAATATATATAAATATATATATATAAACATTTATAATTACGGAAAAGGTAAGCCAAGAAAAATGTACAGGTTTTCTGTCAGTTTTGTGGCTTATATCTCTAATTTCCAGTGCATCAAATAGGCATACATAAGCTCCTTTCATCTGGTTATGTGTGACCATAAAGTTGTATCATATTGTAGAATAAAGCTAAAAAATAACATCTTTACCAGTGGTTTAAACCCAGTCACACAGCTCGTTCACTCACTCAGCTCCCCTTTCTTGCCCTCCCCTGCTCCCAGAGGAATGGGGAGGAGAATCAGAAGAATGCAACTCCCACAGGTTGAGATAAGAACAGTTTACTAATTAAGATATAACACAAATTACTGCTGCTACCACCAATAATAATAATGATAAAGGAAATAACAAGGGAAGAGAATACAATACCTTATTAACCACCGACCAATAACTCACAACACCCCATCCCAACCGAGCAGCGACCAAATACCTCCTCCAACCCCCCAGAGCACTAGTCCTTCCGGCTAACTCTCAGTTACATCCTGGGTATGACATGCTATGGTATAGAATACCTCTTTGGTCAGTTTGGGTCAGGTGTCCTGTCCCTGCTTCCTCCTGGCCTCCCCTCCTCCCTGGCAGAGCATGAGGCTCACAAAATCCTTGCTCAGACTAAACATTTGAGCAGTGACTAAAAACATTTCTGTTATCAGTTTTGTTCCCAGGCCAAAACTCAAAAACATAGTGCTGCACCAGTTATTATGAAGAAGAAAAAGATGACTGCCACTGCTAAGCCCAGGACAACCGGAATCATAGAATCATTTAGGTTGGATAAGACCTCTAAGATCGAATCCAGCCATTAACCTAATACTGGCATGTCATTGATAAACCATGTCCCTAAGCAACACATCTGCATGTTTTTTAAATACCTTCAGGGATGGTGACCACTTCCCTTTGCAGCCTGTTCCAGTGCTTGACAACCTTTTTCGTAAAGAAATTTTTCCTAATATCTATTTTAAACCTCTTCTGATGGAACTTGATGCCTTTTCCTCTTGTCCTACCGCTTGTTGGTAGAAGAGACTGACATTCAGCTCACTACAGCCTCCTTTCAGGTAGGTGTAGAGAGTGATAAGGTCTCTCCTAAGCCTCCTTTTCTCCAGGTTAAACAACCCCACTTCCCTCAACCATTCCTCATAAGAATTGTACTCTAGACCCTTCACCAGCTTTGCTCCTCTGAATCAGTAATTCATGGGGAATATGTAGGCTGATCTTCACCTAGAAAGACATTCTACTTAGTCTCAACTCAGAAATTTTCACATTAAGAGCTTTTTCAGGAGTAAGCTTAATTCTAATTCTAGTCCACTTTGCTATTTATTTCTTACAAGAAAAAAAATTAAAAAAAAAAATAGCTTTTCAAAATCCCTAGAGTCAAAGGAAAGATGTTTCAGTGTCTCTGTATGAAATATTCTGTCACTGCTTTACAGTTATCTACTGTTCAACAACATACATGAGTTTATCCTCCCTGAAAAAGGCATCAGAATCAAATCTTGTTCTATAGATTCAAAATCCTTTAAGTTTACCACTTTATCTAAGAAATGTAGTGGGGTGAGTGACCTAGAAAATGTGTGACCATAAATTAATAATATGTCATGTATAGAATAAAGTTAGAAATGATGTCTTTATTTTGAGTAAAAAAGAAAATGTAGTTTAAAGTAGAAGGAACAGCCATTGGGAATTCTGTCTATACAAATGGCAGAGCATCGTCTGATTATGTTTTCTCAAAATGAAATGACATCAAAGCTATACACAATGAGGGCACAAAATTGTTGTGATCTGACATTTTCAGTCTGTCTTGAATTTTCCAGGGGCTTGGATAAATAAGAGAACTATTTTGTTGATGACCTCCTCTTCAGCAATCAAAAACGGCTGAGTGCATATCAGGGTTAATCCCTATCAATTTGTGAGGTAGAAGAATCAGGACAGGATTCTTAGATGCTTATTGCAGAAAAAAGGAAGGGTCTTCTGTCAAAGTATAGCAAGAAAGATAGATATTAGAATGTTTTCAGCTGTCCAAGTTTTTCAGGACATCTCTTAGAGTCTATTTTTGTGACAGAGTGGGAGAGATTTGAAGAAAAAATTAGTGGTTTTTTATGAAGCGAACAGAACCATCACATGATAAATTATAAAGATTCTGATAAAGCATTCAGATAGTATTATGCTTGCACTAACTAACAGTATGGTTTACCCTGCTGCCAAAACAGAAAATGACAGGCTTATTGAGAAAAGGAACAAAAACAATTTGAGAGTTGCAAAACAGGTAAAAGTGACTAAATCCATGACTGGGCTATCTTCCCACTAAGTTTGCTTACCTAGCCTGTAATTAAAGGGAATACAATAGTGTTCTCCATGTTAAACATTAAAGTTAAATTGAATAATAGAATACATTTTAAACTCCTTGCAGGCAAGGTGACAAAGATTTGCATTTCACAAAACTTCCGATACTGAAAAAAACATTATTGTAGCTTCTTGTGTTTTAGAGAGGTCTAAACTTAGTGTGACAGAAAACACTTGTAGGTTTTCTCTCAGGCACAGCTATCCTGGTAGGATGGAAAGGTAAGTCAGGTTTCTTGTAGAAAATAATTACCTCTTTTAAATAAATGATAGAGAAGATTGAATAGACTGTCAACAACATGTTAATCTCTTTCAATTCTGCTGCCAGCAACTGTTCTCCACAGACCATAAAAGAGATTCTGATTTGACTTTTAGATGCCTGGCCATCTGTTTCCTGAACATCTTATATTGTCTGAAGGAATAGACATTTGGCAAGCACATGTAGGTTAACCTGTCCATTTGTTCATGTGAGCTGCATCATTAGCAGTACACTATCAGTAGTCCACAGTTGCCTCTCCCTTTTACAAGTCCAGAATAATTATGTATGTGTGATGTGATGTACAGCCCGTCACAGCAAGAACTTCAATTGTTAATACTATCTCATATTTATGTAGTCAGTTAAATGATTGCCCATAATATAAAAGGTCAGAATTAATATATGTAAGGTCTCTCCTGACAATGAAACTAGGTGAAGTCCTCTTTCCCATTGCACAAAATCTTATGTGACTGTTGTATTTTTCCATACGTAGGTACCCCTGTTGTTTTCAAAAAAGCTGACTTTTAAAATGGAAGAAATACAGTTGTTACCATTGGTATAGCAACTTTAGAGTTGTGGAGTCCTGGTCATTGATTTCATATCCCAGATGCTGCTGCTATGGTAATAGTCAGTATCAAGCTCTTGTTATCCTCTCTGAGTATTTGATGCTGTGGTTAGATATAAGACAAAGTCATACTGAATGGAACACGATTTTTTCTGTTGAGATTTTTCTCTTTTACATAAAATTATTCACTTCTCTAAATGTTCATGTGAACAATAAAAGCTTCATTTATGAGTTCAACAAAACATTGAGTAGACTTGTTTGTTTACTTTTAGAAAAGAAAACAAATGGGAAAAATTTGAAGCCCTGAAATGTCACCACCACAATTGTATTAAGTAATTCATGGCATGCCGGTCAAGGTTACATAAGGTATAGCAAATCATGTTATAATTATGATTCAAATTAAATTATTTTCCTGGAGTGTTTCAATGCTAAAAGCCCTGCAAAGTGCTAATGCAAGTGGAGAAGTCTGGGAACAGACCTTGTTAGCAGTATTATTAGCAGTACACCAGTTTCCTTGCAACTAAAATAAATTTCAAGAAAAAGACCAATCAATCAGCTGTGTTTCAGAAATGTGCCCTGAGAACTGAGGAATAACAATAGAAGTGCAGATAATGGAAATCTTTAAGAACATAAGATTTGCTTAATACTTCAGAACGAGAGGATTGCTTCTATGCGTTTTTATTGTCAATGTACATGCATGTCAGTTTTAAATGAGAATCATAGGAAACAAACAAAACAAAACAAAAAAACCACACAGAGAGAAAAAATCAGCCAAGACCTGCATTTTACATTTAAAACATAACCAGTTACATGTACTGCAGGAGAAAAAGTGCCAATATAATGTTTCTCTGTTTCATAATTTTCTTATTAAGAACTGTCTTAAAACTATTTTCTACAATTTTTTTTTTGTTTGTTTTAGAGTTTGAGGACAAAGTTTTCTAAGGGAAAGGGTGCATGTTGTTGTCTAATTTCGTAGGTGATAACATATAAGTATTAATTAATGTTGCATTAAAAGTTTGTGAAAGTTCTGGATTCCCTACTGAAAGTTCTGTGCATTAGCAATAAAACTGTGTCCTTCTTGTCACCATATGTGAGCAAGCTTTTACCAGATTAACTTAACTTTGTCATCTGCTTTTAAACATGTGGTATGTAACGCTCTGCAAGAAAATACATAATCACTACCAATAATCAATATGAAATTTATTGTGAATGTTCATCACAATTTTGAACTCATAAAATGTTTGGAAATATGTATATGGATTCAAAGGGCTTTTTAAAGTCTCTTTTCAAATGCTTATTTGAATTAAGATGTTCTAAGCATAGGTCATAATTAGGGTTTAAATTTGGTGTATCCTTTGTACACGTACATTAATGCAGTTGGCACACACCATAGTGTTTGATAACGTTATATTGTATTGTTCTGAATATGCTTAATTTTTTGAGATAAGGACTCAGCACTGATCAAGTATGCCTAAAATATATTTTGGTCACTCTTTCAGAAAGCTTTTTATCACACTGGGTAATTTTCCTAGTTCCTCTGGTTTCTCTTTCTTATCCCTCTTCCTTGTGTAAGCTGGTATCTTCAAAGTGAAAGACTTCTGAGGAGCTGAACAATGGTAGCATAGTACTACAGGCATACCTAACCTCTTTTAATTCAGTCAAAATAGGTAAATTGCAGTGCAGGGGGTGAGGCAGGCTTGCTCTGAACAGACCTTTTTCTTCAATCTTCTTTGAAGTCACTTCTGTAGGCAGAAACAATAAAGCCAAGGTAGCAAACATTGCTTCAAAGCTGAAAATAGTCCTGAAGGCTTGAGCCAAAAAATGCTGGCAGAATTTCACAGCATCTGAAGGCACTGTCCTAGAAATCCACTCTGTGTTCACAAAACCACAGTGTGGCACCCACATGAGAGATCTCTTCAGCGTGGCTGAATGTGTGCTTCTTTTAGGCAGCTGGTCATCACCAATTAAAAATAAAATCTTTTGACCAATTTAAAAAAAAAGATATAAACACAAATCCAAATTTAAAGAATAGATACTCTAAATTTTCATACATTTAGAAAGTAATTACTGGAGAGAGCACATGCCTGAATTAATGTTGTTTTTTAAACCCAGCCAGCAACTAAGTACCATGATAGCCATTCACTCATCTCCATCCCTTTCCACCTTACCAGGCAGGAGAATCAAAAACATGTAAACCTCATGAGTTGACGTAAGAACAGTTTTATAACTAAAATTAAGTATAATATACTACTAATAATAATGATGATAAGAGAAATAACAAGAGGAGCTAATATAAAACTAAAAAGGGGAAATTAAAAACCAACAATAAACACAAGTGATGCCAACTGGCTGATAATCAGCCTCATCTGAGCCGTGATTGGTCCTTTCTGGGTAACTGCCTCCAGTAGTTAACATACCGAGCATGACATGGTTGGCTACTTTGAGTCAGCTGTCCTGTCTCTGCATCTTTCCAGCTTCTTGTGCATCTCCTCACTGGCAAAGCATGAGAGACTGAAAAGTCCTTGATTTGGGTAAGTGCTACTTGGCAACAGTTAGAACATCAGTGTGTTATCAGCATTGTTCTCAGGCTAAAGCCAAAACACAGCACTGCACCAGCTACTAGGAAGAAAATTAACTCTATCCTAGCTGAAACCAGAGCAAGTAAAGAGAGTATTTTCTTTCCTATCCACATCTTTTGATGGAAGTAATTAAAAATAATCCTAAAACATTTTAATTTGGAAATTGTATGAGGCAATGCTGTACTGAAAGTTTACCATGCTCAACAGGAATATTTGTATCTCCTTCAAAAAGGAGATACAGAAACAACTGTTGTGGGTTTCCCATCCTCCTATTTCTCTTATTCTCATATTTTTATCTCTTCTTCCTGATTATAAAGGGTTTATTATATTTAAATTGTCCCTTCCTTCTTACATGGATGAGCTGACATTCACTGAATGACAGCACCTTTGCCTAGCAACTGAAGTTTAGAAGGAAAAAGAGCATGAGAAGAGGGCAAACTATTTTGATATGACTGCAGTATCCATACAAAGTGTTAGACTTTTTGTTGCTGACTTACAAATTACACTCCTGTACAGCTTTCAATTTCTTGGACTAATTTAGAGATAGTTGAGATAGATAAATGCAGAAGAATGAAAAGGAGACAAGGAACATGGAGCAGGAACAGCAGATTAGCATAAAATATACCTCCCTTATGCTCTAAAAGGTGTGCATATTTGCTGAAACAAGGTAGAGGTTAACGGCTGATTTCCTGGAGTGCAACTCAGAGTGTACTCGTATCAGGCATAGCCTAAAAACATAAAGGATGCCCACACTGTAACATAGAAGTCCAAAACTATACAGGGTATTGGCAGAAGACTCTTGACAGAAACAGTTTGGTACAGGACTGCATCCATGTTGAGTTCAGTGTGGGAAATTTGTGTTCAGTGTGAGAAAACTCACCCCACATCTCAGTAAAATTGCTTTCATTAGAGCCAGGAAATCGTTTGCAAAGGCGGAACGATTCACAGAAACATTTTTCCCGTGGGTTAAGGGTACTCTTAAAAGACATAAAGGCATAAAAGAACTCAAAATGACCCTCTGCAAACCAGAAATGTAAACAAAGCCCAAACATGTGGGAAATTGTTTTGAAAAACACAAGCTTATAATTAAGAAAACTGCAGAGAATAGAAATAGCACCATATAACTTTAAATTCAATTTCCTTCTGTAACCACATGGTTAGACTTCCACAGAAGCCCAGCAGGAACACCGGGATTAAAGTAAAGCATTCATGTGTATGTATGTTTTGAATTGGTACATATTTTCTGATATGGTCCCATCTTACAGTTTTTACTTCATAAGGATGATTTAGACCAACCAACCAACACAAACCAACCTATAAGGATAGATTATCTACACAACACTGATTACTGTTGACTTTTCTGCAGAAACATTGACAGAAGAGATACCTGACTAATGGCTGTTCAAAATAAATACAAAAAGCAAATGGTGATCAGACAATCAGTAATGAGGTGGGAATCCCAGTCCTTCTGAATCAATCACTAAGAGTAGCAAGACTCATATAGCTCAGACTTTATTCAGAGCAGCTAAGCCTTTATCTGTGCTGCAAAACCTGCTGCAGTGATTCCACAGAGAGATGTTGCAAAAAACTAAAGGGGGGGTGGCTGTATAAAGGACAGGACACAGCAGGGTGTATCTGGAAATTGGTGGAGAGAAGCATTCAGACTTTGAAGAAGAATTTGGGGATTGCATGAAAATTACTATGGAAAGCAGAGAAGAAAAACTTGGAAGTGGAGGGATAGGTGTGAGATGGGATGAAACAAATGCAGAGGAATGAAGAGAAAGGGACATAAAAGAGGCTGGGGAAAGGTAAGTAGGCTCTTGGTCTCATCAGATACATTCGTCTCACCAACCCTGCAGCTGATCATCATCTCTCATTTTTTGGTTCCACTCCTTTTCTAGCCATTTTCTGCCTGAGTGTGCTCTCTCTTTTGCATGTGTGATTCCATAGCAAACTTCAAGGCAGAATAGTTAGCAAGCAAAAGTCTGGGTGATGATCAGTGGGGAGACCAAGGATCTGGGAGCTGGTTAACTGCAGACTTGGGCTCTGAAAACTGGACCACAGAGAGATGTGGCATCTGGGAGACAGATGCTGGTAGGACCTGGGTAGGGTATTTTTTCCTCTGAGTCCTGAAAAACAGGAGAGAGGTTATTCATGGTGTCCCTGTTTTAACTGGGTGCTTGTGAAGGAGCTCTTCTCCTGTTTGTATTAATCTGTTTGAAGGCAGCTATGCCTGTACAGACCTTTTGTGTGCTCATGAGGGACTTGTGCTTAGCATCATTCCTGGTGGGGCCTGGAAACAGGACAGGAGCCGATCCTCTCAGCCAATCCTGGAGAGGATGTGCTACCTATGTCTTTGACAACACTTGATTTAGCTATATGTTATATGTGAATTAAATATTCTGTCTACCTATCAGTCTTAATGCTTCAAGACTGTAGGGCATGTAAGCTCTACTCTTCTTGTTTTGGTTTGGTTCAGGTTTTTTTTGTTGTTTTTATTTTTTGGGGGTTTTTTTTGGGGGGAGGGTGGGGGGGGATGGATGAGGGTGGGGTTTTATTTAATTGGTAATTGTTNAAAAAAAAAAAAATTGCTGCTGCTGTTACCTATTTTCTGTTTTTTTTTTTTTTTTTTTTTTTTTTGGTGGTTTTTTTTGGGGGGAGGGTGGGGAGGTATGGATGAGGGTGGGGTTTTATTTAATTTTGAGGGTAATTGTTGGGATTTTTTCCATTTACTGTATCCTTAGCTTGGTTCATAGTTGAGGGAAAGAGAAGAGTTATTAGATGGAATTAAACATGAATGTTCAACTATCTGTTTTGCCTTTCACTCTGAAAACTCATGCTGCAGCTGGACTGTACAAATTTTGCCAGGAAGTGACCTGAGAGAGCCTGACTCATCTCTCTGCAGATCAGGTTTTGGCTTGCTTTGATGTTTAGGATATCCAGCCTCCAAACCTGGATTGAGGGTTTGTCTTTGGAAAAGAGATTCTGTTTGAGGATTCCTTTACTATGTCAATAATTCATGTTTTGCTCTTTACAGTGTCATGTCTTGTAGCACAAGTCTGAGATGCAATTTTGTTGCTATGAAAAGTTGCAGACCAAAGCACTTTTTTTCATTACTCTGATAAAGATGCAATACTGCAAGGCAGGTTAGCAAGGTATTGAAAAGTTTAAATAAGGTTAGAGATAGCTTTGGGATTTTACTCTGTGTAGCAGAAAAATATTTCTGAAGAAAGGGGACTAGTAAGTTGTATCACCTGAAGGTGAGCACATTCCTTTTTGTGTCTGTTTAACTTATCTTAGAACCTAACTGGAACAAAAGAATAGAGTGAAAAATGTTATTGATTTAGATTTAAAAGGCAACATAAGATGCAAAAATATATTACATCATTTTTTGGGGAAAAAAATTGCTATCAAAATTTTAAGACATCAAACATGTTTTTAATTGCACTGTTGGTTTTTTTTGTTTGCTGTTTTTGCGTGTTGATAATATTCCTACTTCCTTTAGTAGCTGGCCAGTGAAACAAGTACTTGTGTTTTACACTAGGTTTTGTAAACCTTTCTTTTTCAAACGATTTGCAAGGTAGAATTAAATTTCTAGCAATGAAATTAAAAAGAAATTACTGATTGTGTTATCAATATAGATTTTTTTTTAAGTAGTTACTAACACAAAGAGAGTTTAGAAAATCTACACTTCAAGTTTACGTTTTACCCAGATGGACATAGTGAGAGGTGGTACACTGTAGTCTGAGGTGTCTTCCCAGAAAGGAATCTTGAATTAGTCTGTTGCATGCCATTTTATCAAACAAATATAAAGCACTCCAGTTTCATTTAACTACTAATCCTTGAATGTAGGAATGCATCAAGCAACACTCAGGAATAAAATGTTGACATAACAAGATGCTCTGCTATCTGACCTTGCAAGATCTTAATATTAATATTTTTAACAATATTTTGACTTAATATTTTTCCCTGCCTTTCATGCCTTGTTGCATTAATATATTTTGTTTTTATCCAACTACATTTCTAGAAAATCTCAAAGTATTTATACGTAATACCCTTCAGAAGTCCAGAAAACCATCATTCTCCAAATTCAGCGTATTCAAAAGTCGTTGTTGACTATGAAAATATATAGTACTAACAACAATTTCTCATGGTTGGATACTACCTTCTTCATTACTGGTTTCTGAGATTTCTATTTTGTTATCTGAGAAAAGATAAAATTTCATCTTTGATAGCATATTTTTTAGTTTAATACCTTTTGCTATATCTTGTCTTAATCTAAGCTACAGTGCAGTAGAGGTTACCACATAATCTTGCTGATATTCCTTTCAAAAAAACTGTCTCATTTAAAAGACTAAGATCTCAATGTGTGGGATTTTTAAATATTTAGTTTAACTCCCATCAATGATGATCTTTCTCAGGGAAAATATTGTATCCCTTAGCATTATGTACAAAGTTTTATAAGTACTTTCTTAACTGTTTTGTTGTTTGTTTGTTTGTTTTTTTTTATTATTGAAGAAGATGTTAATTCAAACTAGAAATTGAATTTTGGTGAAGCCAACTGAACAGAACATAGAAGCCCATCTGTATATTAATAATTAAGAAAATTGCAAAGAAATTTTGCAGATGAACAATCGAAGTGATGAAACAAAGAATGTAAAAATGTCCAAAATTCAGTGCACATTTACCCTAGATTCCTTTAATATCTCCTTGCTGTTTTCATTACCATTGCCTAGGGCATTGTGTCATGTAACAGATTTTGTGTATTGTCCACCTTCACAAATCATGAAGAATTATTGTCACCCCAAATTTTAGTAAGGAGAGGCTGTCTCTTCAAGGACAGGCAATATTGAGAGAAAATTGGGGGGGGAGGGCGCAGTAGGGGAGAAGGGGGAGAGCAGGAAAGATAAGAACTTTTAAAAGAAATAAAATTATCTGAAACAATGTTTTTCATTAGTGAATGAAATTTTGAACAGCTAAAAAAACATTCCTACTATCACTGTTTTATGTAAACAACTGCTATGATTGCTAGCGTTGACAACTGAGTTGGGAACATCCATGAGTTTTCTGTTTAGCAGATAATCCATGTTACTGCTAAATACACTCATTCCTGGTTTTCTTGAAGGTATGCTGATTACAGGTAAGTCTTGAGAGACTTGAGAGGCAAAGTCTTGCTTCACATGTATTTTTTTATCCTTAGGAGTTTGTGAGAGAAATCGGCTTTGACTCATTTCTTTGGATTTTTCAATGAACAAGCTGCATTACAATATGGTGGTAGAACTTTTACTTACAAAAGGAGGAAAAATGTGGTTAAGTAATCAGCATGTATTCAGTGTTTTTAGCCTCCTGTGGTCCAGGCACTGAAAAATAAGTCTCTTTTCAGTGTCTCAACTCTCTTCTGATAATTGCCAATAATTTTTATACAGGAATATTGGAAGGGCTTAATCTTGCCTGAAAACTTGCTGATGGATGCAATAGGTATCTAAAGTATAATAGCAACAGGTATAAGAAAAGAATGCTTTCTTATGATTTACTATTCTCTCTTTTTCTCAGCTAACTGCTTCAGTCTAGCAGTTTCAGGTATTATTACTAGGGCTTGAGATATTTTACCAGTGTAAAATAGTAGGTGCTAGAGGCAGGAACACAGGCCAACTTGTCAGCTTGATTCCAATTGCATTCTGGGGGCAAGCAAGAGCAATACGTTTTCTAGCACTTTGATTTAAGCATATCACTTTAAATGATGCAAATTATGTAATTTCTTTTGGTTTCCCTAAAAGATTGTTTCAAAGTTAAATAATTTTTGCTACCATACTGTGTTTCACCCCTTCTCCCCCACCCCTTCTTTCTTTTTCTTCTAAGATCTTTATTCACTAAATTTGTCAGTGTTCCTACTTCCATGAACCCATTAATCTCTTCCTTTCACTAAATTCATAAAGTATTCCCATTCTTCAGTAGAAGTTTGTGATTGTACCTAGCCATGGCTTTCTAATTTTTATTTTAGCCAAGGTATATGTGGCTTTTTCCAATTTCATATGTTGGCTTAATATAATTTTTGAATTCTCTTTGAACTGCTAATGGCTTATTGGCAAGGCAAGAATAAGGCTATGCACTGGATTTCTGCCATGCCACATATGCAATTACTGTCATGATATGAGCCCGTTACCCCTTGTCCTGTCACTACAGGCCCTAATGAAGAGCCCCTCCTCAGCATCCCTATAGGCCACCTTCAGGTACTGGAAGGCTGCTGTGAGGTCTCCATGCAGCCTTCTCTTCCCCAGGCTGAACAGACCCAACTTTCCCAGCCTGTCTTCATATGGGAGATGCTCCAGTCCCCCGATCATAATCGTGGCCCTCCTCTGGACTTGTTCCAACAGTTCCGTGTCCTTTTTATGTTGAGGACACCAGAACTGCACATAATGTTCCAGGTGAAGTCTCATGAGGGCAGAGTAGAAGGGCAGGATCACCTCCTTCAACCTGCTGGTCACGCTCCTTTGGATGCAGCCCAGGATATGGTTGGCTTTCTGGGCTGCAAGCGCACGCTGAAGTCGGCTCATGTTCATGTTCTCATGGACCACCACCCCCAAGTCCTTCTCCGCAGGGCTGCTCTGAATCTCCTCTTTGCCCAACCTGTAGCTGTGCCTGGGATTGCTCCGACCCAGGTGTAGGACCTTGCACTTGGCATGGTAACCATGGTAACTTCATGAGGCCACCTCACAAGCATGTCAAGGTCCCTCTGGATGGCATTCCTTCTCTCCAGCGTATCCACCCAACCACACAGCTTGGTGTCATCGGCAAACTTGCTGAGGGCGCACTTAATCCCACTGTCCATGTCAGCAACAAAGATGTTGAACAAGACCGGTCCCAACACCAATCCCTGAGGGACACCACTTGTCACTGGCCTCCAGCCAGACACTGAGCTCTTTGCATGCAGCCATCCGGCCGGTTCTTAATCCACCGAGTGCCCCACCTATCAAATTGATGTCTCTCCAATTTCAAGACAAGGATGTTGTGTGGGACAGTGTCAAACACTTTGCACAAGTCCAGGTAGATGATGTCAACTGCTCCACCCCTGTCCATCAGTTCTGTAGCCCTATCATAGAAGGCCACCAAATTGGTTGGGCAGGATTTCCCCTTAGTGAAGCTTGGCTGTCACCAAGCACCTTGTTGTTTTTCATGTGCCTTAGCATGCCTTCCAGGAGAATCTGCTCCAAGATTTTGCCAGGCACAGAGGTGAGACTGACTGGTCTTTTGAGGCCCTGTAATTGGAATGAATGCACTTTAAATCCTTGAGGAAGGATCCATTGGAGGGCAAGTCTAGTGCCAGCAGCTGTGGTAATTCCAGCTCCAATAGCATATCTTAATGGTCCTGCAGTTAAAAAGCTCGTAGTTGGATCTTGGGATCAAGCTGGTGGTCCGCTGCAAGGTGAGCCACTGTCTGTCCCAGCCTCTCCCTCTTGGTGCCCCCTCAATGCTCTTAGCTGTGTGTCCTGCAGGGCCCGAAGTGTTTACTTTGAGAAAATTAGAGTGTTCAAAGCAGGCCAGCTGCCAGCATAGTGCAGCTGGGAATAATGGAATAGGACTCCAGTTCTATTTTGTTGGTTTTCAGAAACGGGGCCATGGTTAAGAGGGACGGCCGGGGGCATTCATATTGTGCCGCTAGAGGTGAAATTCTTGGACCAGCGCAAGACAGCCTAGAGTGAAACCGTTTTCCAAGAATGTTTTCATTGATCAAGAATGAAAGTCGGAGGTTCGAAGACGATCAGATACCACCGTAGTTCTGACCATAAACAATGCCGACTGGTGATCCGATGGCGTTATTCCTATGACCAGCCGGGCAGCTCCCAACAAACCCAAGTCTTTGGGTTCTGGGGGGAGTACGGTTGCAAAGCTGAAACTTAAAGGAATTGATGGAAGGGCACCACCAGGAGTGGAGCCTGTTGCTTAATTGGACTCAACACAGGAAACCTCACCCAGCCCGGACATGGACAGGATTGACAGATTGAGAGCTTGATTCCATGGGTGGTGGTGCATGGCCATTCTTAGTTGGTGGAGCAATTTGTCCAGTTAATTCTGATAACAAATGAGATCACTTAATAATAGCTTAAAATTACATGACTATTACTAGTAGTACAGATTTTTTCCTTTATTTTAATACGAGCCAAGCATTGTGGACTTGAGCTCCTGTCTCACTTTAAGTACTATTCAGTTCCACTGATTTTCTTATGTGTTCTTGATATTAAGAAAGCATGATTTACAGTATTTGTAAGGTGGGATGACTTGTTATGCAAAAAATAGATAGATTCAGTTGGACTAGATGATTGCTATAAGTCCCTCCAACTGAACTGTTCTTAAAAAAAATATTGTTTTTTCTCTAGCTTTTTGCAGAAATAATTGTATCTGCTTCCATGCATGTTCCCAGAAAAGTCTGTTTTCCTAAGACCATTTTGAAGCAAGACATTCTTTAGGCCAAGATGCAAGCTGAGAGTTTCTTTGAAAAAATAATTTTCTAAAAATCATTTGTGGATGAAGGTGTTGTGGCATTTCTGCATCCTTAAGAAGCTTTTTATTACTTCAGAGGAAAATTATTCTCTGTGCTACATTATAATGATGTTCTCATTTTAGATGGGTAGATAGAAGTTCTTTGGTTTATAAACTTTCTTTATATTTGTAAAGCTTACTTGATGATCAATTATTTTAAGGTAAATATTTTCATCCACATATCATAAGGCTGGTTTACTTGCAGGGTTTTATTTATACTGTGACATTCCTCAACTTAAGTGAGTTTTACATTCATTTTTTATTTTGTTTATTGCCTAAATGCCCATGTTGTTTTAACCTGTGAGAATCTCATAAAACTTTAAGTTTCCACTTTGTGAATTCTAGGCATTATATTTGGTTGGGATGATTGCATTTAGTGTACACAATAATCAACACTGGTATATGAGTCAGTATTTTAAAATAAAATCCTTCTATATAGACCCGAAAATTTAAAGTGGCATTCCAGGACTTCCACATACATAGTATCACATGGAGCAATATGTAATGCCTTGGTATTAAATTTTCCCTTGAGCTGTTTCAGAGCTAGATAATTTAATCATGGATCTGTACCTGTCTCAGTTAAACTTATCACCAAACCTTCTGTTGTGGTCAATAAATTCCTTTTAAGTTGGAAATATAGCTATTTCATTGGCATTTTGAAGTTCTCTGGTATCATTTCCTCTCTAGTAGTAATCGATAAGAATTAAACACACTAGATCATGGTGTTTCAGACTGGTAAAAGAATGTACCTCGTGTTATTTGTATTATGAACTACTTCCACAACATCTCATATAAAAGGCTTGGGAAGACAGACTATCTGTGAGGGTTCATAATATATATGTCTGCTTATTTCATGCATGCATGTATGATAGCTTGTATATGACACTGATCCTGGGACCCAATTTAACAAATGGGTCATTTCAGTTTTAAGCTGGTATATAACTCCATTGTGTCTAAAAGACTACAGAAGCATAAAACTGGAGGAAAAAAAATGGAAATCGATATTCAAGGAATGGGATTCAATGTGACAAACAGGTGGACTTCACAGCAGTGCATTCATTGGTCGTGGCTTTTGCTCTTGTACAGTTACTGCTCTGTACTTTAAGGGAGAGTTAAGTTTCAAAGCACTTTATTTATTTATTTATTTATTTATTTATTTATTTCAATGATAATCCTGCATTTTTCCCCCAAGTAAAACTCTGGAAAATTTTGAGAGTTCTTGCTCTTCATGAATCTTCTACAGTGGTGGCAGAAAAGATTTTTCTTAAACTTCTCTGAATCTGTTAATCTGCTCAGAAGGTACAAGGTTTTCCAGGCAAACCATTTGAGCCATTGACACAGGGATCCTGTGCTTCAGAGTTCCTTCAAAATGCCTGAGGCCAGTAATTCTGCTGCTTTAGAAGGAAAGGTAAATAAAATAACATATATTAAGCCATATTTGGAGTTTCTAGGGTTTCTTTTCTACATAATACATGACTTGTAGGCCACAAAAGGAACTGTAGGTACTGCGGACAAAGCTTTCCTTTTTCCTGTTTCCTCTTTCCTCTTTCCTTTGTTTTCTGCTGCTCTGTGCCTGTCAAACCTTTTTTATTTGTTTTGATGGCCTCCCTTTACCTGGTACATCAAAAAGTGAGTCTACATATGACATAAATGGAAATTTGCCTTGAGTGTGTTCTTATAATACTTTTTGTTCTCCTTTCAGCTAATTATCATGTTCTAACTGGTTATAGGGAAGTTGTGAGGAGCCCGTTCATATCACATATCCTATCTAACAGAGCTGATTTTACTGAAGTTGGGGTTTGACAATATTCTGAGCCTCTGGTGGCAGGATCTTGTTTATCATTTTAGGAAAAATAGGGCCTAAAATTTAGGAAAAAGTCAGAGCATGTGGGATTAGATAAGATGCTTTATGAGGGGTTTGGTGATAAGCTGTGTGCAGGCAGGACAATGCATGTATGTTTTACAAACTGACTAGGGATGTTGACAAGAGCAGTCCATCCTGTAAGCAAACTGGAAAACTGCTGTGAGTGCCAGTACTAAAGGAGCAGCATTTCAAGAGCTAACTATAGATCAGCACTTTTGAATAGAAAGTACATTACATATAAATGTTGGAAAATGGGCAGAAATATTCAATTTTGGCTATAGCAGCAGCCTACTTTCCATGCTGTAACTTCTCGTTATTGCAGTAATTGCAACTTACATAATTATAAGTTATTAGCCGCAGAATATATTACCTTTTTCTTAGATTCTGTATCTTAAACTCCAGCTTTTCAAACCCTGCAGAAATGTGATCACTGAGTACTAAGCATAAAAATATGTGTCTCAATATTGCTAATTTTGACCTCCTTCTGCAGCTCTCCTCCATGAATGGCTGAAATGAAATATCTGTTCCCTTGTGATATGTTATCATTAGACAATTTTATGCTTTGATATACTTTAAACTACAGAGGAAACTACATTTACTTAGAATTTAATCTTTTTTTTAAATAACCCAGCATCATTATCAGTTTTTAATATAATATAGAAAAAGAAGACTCTTAGAATTCAAACAAGTGTTATAAATGCTGCCTGACTTCACTGCAACAAACTATAGGTTTCCTCTCTAGAACAGATTTATGAAAAGTTTAACATCTCTTTTTAAACTCAGGGGATTTTCTCCCTCCCTCCCCCCCTGGTTTGTTCAAGTTGCTGTTAATAGACTCACCTCTATGCTATTAATTTCCTCTATTAAATCCCTGCTTTCATTATTTTTAATAAAAAGTGGATTTTAATTAAAATTTCCATTAAAGTAGCATAGGAAAAGTTCACAAAACATTTTAAAATTAATAATTTAAAATTGCATCTGTACATCTCTGATTTACCAGCAGCTGTTTTTTTACAGTGTATGTCCAAGTTATAACCTTGTACCTAATAACTTTGCACAAGGCATTTAGGTTTTTGTTTGGTTTTTTTTTTTTTTTTCTTCTCAGGAAAACCATGATGGAAACTTAGCTCTACTTCTACCACATTTGTTTTATTTTTATGTTTAGAACCTTCCTTTTCACCAGGGCATGCTTCTGCCATTTACCTGCTTGAAATTCTTGCCTCTCTTAACAGCTTTTATTGGTGAGGNTTTTTTTTTTTTTTTTTTTTTCTTCTCAGGAAAACCATGATGGAAACTTAGCTCTACTTCTACCACATTTGTTTTATTTTTATGTTTAGAACCTTCCTTTTCACCAGGGCATGCTTCTGCCATTTACCTGCTTGAAATTCTTGCCTCTCTTAACAGCTTTTATTGGTGAGGTTGTTAAATATGCCTTTTTTCCATCTTCGTTTGGTTGTGTAACTTACAATTGTGGCCCTTCTTGACTGTTAGTCTATTAAAAGAAATCTGAATTTTGTTGTATTTCAAATCACTGTTAATTTAGTTTCAGTTCAACTCTTACTGCAGTGGTTGTCCTCAGGGGTTATGGTGAAGGTATATACAATATCAATCTCAAGTAAAAAAAAAAATCAAGAAATTAAAACTTTTATCTGGGTTGGATAAAACTAGTCATATAGATTCACATCCAAATTTAAATGTGGAAGTAAGGATACTGATGAAGACATTCACTATGTGAGAAAGCTTTATTTGAGTAAAAATATAGCCGTTTGAATGGGGATAAATTATTCTAGGAACAAGGAAACAGGAGTACATGTATATGTGAAAAAGGAGTTTACTAAATTCTTGATTGCCAGATGTCATTTTAACACATAAACTAAAGTAGAAGATGAAGAAACTTCAGTGAGAGAAAGGCATGTCATTATTATAACTATGAAGAGAATAAAAAATAGTTTGTTTGCTCAGTTGAAGACAACAGGTTGCTACTTCTTTATAAACCGATAACATTTTTGCATGTGCCTTGACTTTATATTGTAAAACTGTGGGGTAATAAAGAATTTTTCTAGGTTTTCCCAGTATTGCACCCAAAAAAAAAAAAAAAGGTGCTGTGGTGGGAATTGATAATACTTCCCACATCTCATCAACAATGGAATAATAAGCTAATCTAAACATACAACATTTACAAAAAGAATAACTGCTCAAAGTAGTCTTGTTACAGTAAAACAGTAAACCAGACAGTTGGGGAATTGTGTTAATCTAAAGTTTTAGGTTGCTAAGGTGCAACCTAAATTGCAAGGTTATGAAAGTTTATTTTGATAGAGAAGGTGCAATGTTAGATACTGAAAGATGAGTTAGCTACCACTTAATTGGGGATGACATTCAAAATCAAAAGAACTCAATGCAACAAACAAACAGATGAAGAAATTAGTACTGCCTTTTGTGTCCCTGTAGAATGGAACTTACAAATATGTTTCAGTTCAATTAACATGTTACTTTCTGAACAACAGCAAAATTTATTCATTTCCCTTTTGACCTAGAGTTCTTTCCTCTGCGTCTGTGGCCTTGCTGCTGGAATCATCTTCTTTGTTGCTTCTTAGCCTTTGCATGAACTACAACCTCTATGATGGATCTCACTTGCCAGCTCTGCAACTTTTTCTGCCATGATAATACTCAGCAGCTCCCTGGGGACATGAATGCCTGCCTTATTTTCCAGAGGGCTCTGCTGGAGCCAGCCTCTCCTTGAGGTGAGGAAAAAAATATACATGGGAACATAGACCTGTAGATTTGAATAAAGTTGGTCAAGTGAGCAAGTACAGTTGTCTACTATGCATTAAAACACTGTATATTTCCTGATGGATATTTGATTTATTTTTATTGATTTAATTCTTTGATAGCCTTAAAATTACATTAGCATTCCTTTTACTTATTGGACAAGGCATGATTTGAATCATTGGGAAGTTATGTGTTATTAATGAAATGTAGTTAATGAAATGACACAAATTTATTTCAGCTTTTGGCTAAAGCAAGCCCAGTTTTATAGTGGTGCTATTTCTGCATGAACTGGCATTGAAATTTTCCTCCTTACTGAAAATAATTTCCAGGAGATGTATCAGACAGTTAAAATTGAGACGTCTAGGCAGCTTTACTAATGAAGCATTAATATTGACCACTTTTACGTCTTTGGCTTGCTCTTACATTTGTATCCTTTTCTCATGCTAGTTTGTAAGTCTTTTATCAAATGATATAGTGGTAATCCCCTTTTAATGTGTCCTTCATTGTGCTTTGCTTGGTTTGTACTCTTACAGCTTCTCTTCCTACAGATTAAGCCACTTACAAAGAAAGTACGCTGTAGTGGTGAAAGACTCAGAAATGAAAGCATTTGGAAAAATCTTAAAATCTCAGTAAAGAACTGAATTCCACTGTTGGATAAAAATAAACAAACATGCACAGCAACCCAAACCCCAAAAGCTAAACAAAGAAACATTAACCAATTCAACAAATTAGATAGATAAAGAACTAACACTGTCTAGACTGAGAACAGTAACCAGGCTACAAATTCATAAACTATGTTATTCTAGGTTTTTCTTTTGCATTTTTTAGTTTGTTGTATTCCTAAAAATGATTCCCTCCAGAAATAAGGGGAGAAAAATGAAGATCAAACCTGAGCCTGTAAGGAGGTTTATGAAATTTTGTTACTATGTTTTACTTAGCTCAATCCTTAAGGAAAATCATAGTTTGTGATGTGGAAAAGCTCACCCTCAACAGTGTAAACATTATTAGTTTTTTCTGAAACAGAAGCAATAAAAGCTGTTAAATATGTTGTCAATGCATAATTTGCATTTCAGTGGTGAGAGTATGCTGACAAATTACTGGGTTTTGCCTTTTTAAAGTATGTATATGACACTTAAATGTCATATAGCATTATTGCTGGAATGTAAATATTTTCAGTTTTCTCTAATATCATTTGTTATGAGCATCAATATTGTGCTTGCAGCTTTTGCTGATTAATAGGCAGTCATATTCTTTTCTTTCTATAGCTAATGTCACTACAAAAATAAAAACAGTTAAAATGAGCATAACTTTGAAAGGAAAAAAAAAGCCTATTTCTCCTTAACATAGTATTTTCTTCTTGCAAATGTCACTTGTCAGAGTCCCCATGGAACATGCTTTATCTCTTTCTCTCTCTCTCTCTCCAGCGCCTGACATTTCTCCACTGTAATATTATAACATAAAATTAACACATGTCTAGAAAATAGATAGCATTCTTCATGAGTAAACATTGTCTTTCATATCTCCAGACCTTCTCACTTTATTCAAATTCATGCATTTGAGATGGATTCAGCACTGCCTCTTATGGCTGTGTAGATAGATAATGTAAATGATACAAGTGCATATCAATAGTATTCAACCTAGCTACACATGCAGTCCTTTTGCTTGTTTTACTAACCCTTTACTTAAAAATTGTAACAAAGAATCATTACTATAGGCTTAATGCAAATGAAAAGCACTTCTTGATCTAGAAAAGGTGAAAAGAGATGAAAAGTTTGATGTCTGGAGAGAGTGAAAAGACAAGTTACCTCTCATGAGCTCTGACACATAATTCGTGCTCACCCAGGGAATATGTTGGGTTGTCTTCAAGCTGCTTTAGGTGAGAGGATAATTTCTGTGAAAGTATCTTCTGACTCAGTTCACTTGCAGAAAGGCATTTTTTTTCTCCTCTAGCAGAGTTTGAAGCAGGGAGATTGTAACTGCGGGTAAAATGTAGTGGTTGGCTACATGCTTTAAGGCCAAGGTAGTTACTAGTTGCTCAGTGGCAGCCTATAAACATAGTAGTCTCCATTGCCTTCTTCCAGATAGCTCTGAAATCCTGCGGCAAAATCCAAAATTTTGTGTATGAGACCTTTAACACTACAGTATCTTTCTTTGTAGCATGATGATTTCCCTTGTTCTTATTGTTTTCTGAATAGATAATAATGGAGTTTGATAGAATTCAAAATATTGATTGCCTGGCAGTTATGCTGAAGTAAGATGAATACTTTCAAACCAGAGGTGAAGTTATAAAGATAAGATGTATCACTGTGTGTGGTTTCAGATTCTGCGTGAATTAAAAAAGCAATCAACAGGTCACAACTCCCCCAAACAAACCACACAGAAACTTCACAAAATATGTTTCTTAATTATTAAAGCCTACAACTGCAATACTTAACAGCACTTGTAGTAAGAGTGCTTCTTAATCTAAAGAAAAGATCAGCAGAGACTATGATGTGAGACCTTGGATGGCCCATAATAACTGATGTGTTCTCACCTGCTTCTAAAAACCTTGCAGCTATGACTGTATAGTACAACAATTAGTTTGCTTTTATTTCAGGAATGACACATCCGCACTTCACTACATCCCCAGGCTTAAACATATTATGCTTTAACTGCCATTACACTGGCTCTTTCATCCCATGGCAAGCATTTCTCTTTCATTTTATTTTGTTTTACTGAGTGCTTTTTTATGATGTTTTTCTTTTCTTGGGGGGATTTTTTTTTCTTTTAGGGGAGGAGGAGTGAGGGTGAGGATATTCTCACCTGCATTCAGACTGTTTAATACTGTCAGAAGTGGTTCTGTTCCTTTTAAAGAAACATAATTTTCAACTACAAATATGCACTCTGTGACAAAAGAATGTTTCACTTAGTATAATAAAAGAGTATTTGTGGAACTGAACTTCCCTAGGATGAAATATTTCTATTTCTCATTATAAATCTGTGTGACTGCTTTAAAAATGAGTTCATTATAATATACACAGGCATCCACATTTTTTACACAGAAATTATCAAATATATGTCTGTGTCTGTCAATAAATTCACTCATTCCTCCATCCATCCACAAAACCCACTGAAGATGAATATTTGCATTATTCTTTGGTTTGCTACACACACACATATATATAAACCAGAAGGCTGAATATTTGTTTAACTGGTTATTGTACCCTGGTCCCACATCATATGTAATATGCTGCATTGTAATACTACGGTCAACAAAACTTTATTGTAAGTGTCTTTACAGGTTGGGGAATGTTTTACCCCAAACAGTACTTGTCAGTCCAGACAGAAGATGAATATTTTAATTCTAATGATTATTCTTTTTAGCATCTTGTAAATGTTTTCAGCTATCATTTTAACAGTGATGCCTCTGTGAAAAAAAGGACTTTGAAGAATTGTTGTGGTACAGAAATGTTTATCTCCCAATATTTTTAATTTAACATGCTCATCTGGATATGGTCTATAAGGATTCAAGCCAGTGCTTACAAATTGTATATATGTGATACTTTTACATCAATGTAAATAGGTGTTTTCAGTGGGCTTATTCTTGTTGAAAGGCAAAATTATAGAAAGAGCTCCAAATAATAATATGTTGCTAATCTTTGCCACAACATCCAGGAATTCATGCTTTATGCTCCTAAGATCACTGATATAAATATTTATCAGAAATCAACGTTCCTATAGCCAGGCATAATTATCTGAATATTTTAGGTTCTACTGTGTATGAGCTTGGTAATAAACCTGAGCAATATCTTTGATAATTCTTGCTATATGTAAGAGTTGATAGAAATGAAAAAAATCCACAACAAACCAAAGAAAAACAAAATAATCATGCTCTTCCAATACTGCGATGAGTGAGGAAATTAGGAATGAAGTTTTGCATAGTAAAATATATGAAATAAGTAGTAAAGGTAAAACAAATGGAAATACTGTTTCATATAACACAAAGTCAATTTGCAAGGTTCATTGTCTTAGGGTGCAGTACAGGTCAAAATGTATAAAGATTAAAAGACAAGTAGGCAAAGCCACAAATAAGGATGAAATCCCATCAGTGACTATCAAACATGATGATCTAAATGAAACCTTGAGCTGTAGAGAGCCTTACAAACCTCTCATAACCAGTACTGGAAGGAAGGTAAGAATCTATGCTTTTCTCCATTTTGAAATAATAGCAGATGTTTTTGAAAATATTAGATTAATGGGCAAAAGACCTTTGGTATTACTTGATACTGCAATTTTTAGTTTCTGTTAACAAACCAAACTCCTTATCAATTTGAAAATTTCTCAGTAATTTCCATTTGCTTACAGTTTGCTAATATATACTATTGAGAATATTTTGATTAAAGTCCAAACATGATATTTGGTCCTATTTTTTGTATAAGAAGCACAGCAAGAGATCTGTTTCTATGCATTTTGCTACCTCTTTTCTTCCAGTATTACAAATTACCCTCATTCTCTGCTCTCTAATTTTCTTCCTTCTCCCAGTGCATGAAGATCACTCATGTTTGCTAGAAACTGTTGTCCCTCCTTTGATTTAATAAGCTCTTGGTTTTAATCCTAAAAATCAAAGTCCTGGTTCTGCAAAGAGTATGTAAGATTAGAAACAAAATTTATTTTATTCCATACATAACTAACATGAATAGCTTCTGTTTTGACATGAACTGGGAAGGGATTGTATTGGTCATTCAAATATATTAAATAAGAGTAGTGTACCATTATATACTTGTGTACTGTCTTGAATACAGAATACTGTTTGAAATAATTGTTCATGATTTATTCACTACATGCACATAAGCACAGTAAATTTTTAAAATTAATTTGTAACTAAGTCTAAGTTGTTCAAAAGTCTTAAAATTCCTTATATTCTTCTGGGTGAAGAAAATATAGCCATACCTTCAGTAGATGTTTAGTGGTGTACAAAGTTGCTATTTTCCTGTTATTTTTCCAAACAACCAAATGGAAGTGGAGATCAGCTGTAACCAGTTTACTCTGTCTGAGCAGGAATCAAAGGATACATGGTACATGACCAGGCAAAAAGAAAAGTTAATTTAATAAATATATATTATAGTTAAAAAAACTTATATCGATAAATAATGAATAGATAATGTTAACTCCTATAGATATTTTCCTGATTTACTCTACAAATTCTTCTAAATGCAAAGATTACAATGTATAATAAGCTGTAAAATTTCTTCATGGACTTTTTATTTGAAAGCAATACGGAATAATAAGGAAAGGAATTCAGCCCTAAAGAGTGGGGTAGCAGATGTCAATAGATTTCACAATAGTATTATATGTATATATAGTACAAAACTATATGTATATATAGTAATAAATATATTCTTTTATATATGTAGATTGTATATATGCACTACATGCTATATTATATAGATAAATTATGTATCTAAATTAATACTTACAAAAATGTCCAACTAAATATCTGTTTGATTATGCCCACTTCATTTCTTGTATGGTCTTCAGCTTGGAAGTTACAAACTCATGGTTGTTTCAACATGACTGGAAGAAATATGTAATGAACAACTCCTTCCTCTGAAGATTTAGTTTCCTTTTGCAGAAGTAACAGAAACATTTAAGGTGATGCCAAGTATCTGTGCATTGCAATGCTTAATTTTTACTTTAATTTTCCTATGTCACTATTTAGCCTGCTGGGTTTTTTACTATTTACATTTTTACTATTTACACTTGCTTTTTCCTTAATTTCAGATTTACTTGCTCAACATATTTTGAGTCCTAGGGAGATGTTACAATTATCATAACAGGTCACTAAAAATAACGGTGTCACTGGAAATAGTGACATTTTGAATAAACTCCTACAGGTATGACACTTAAACATTAGCTTTGAAAGATCCTGAAAGTACACAGGTCCATGGGACTTGATGTAATCCATCCGCGGGTCCTGAAGGAGCTGGCGAGTGAAGTTGCTAAGCCACAGGCCATCATATTTCAAAAATCATGGCAGCCAGATGAAGTTCCCAACAACTGGAAAAAGAGAAATAGAACCCCCATTTTCAAGAAGGGGAAGATGGATGACCTAGGGAATTACAGACCAGTCAGTCTCACCTCTGTGCCTGGCGAAGTCTTGGAGCAGATTCTCCTGGAAGGCATGCTAAGGCACATAAAAAAAATGAGGTGCTTGGTGACAGCCAGCACGGCTTCACTAAGGGGAAATCCTGCCTGATCAATTTGGTGGCCTTCTATGATGGGGTTACGGAACTGATGGACAGGGGTAGAGCAGTTGATGTCATCTACCTGGACTTGTGCAAAGCGTTTGACACTGTCCCACACGACATCCTTATCTCTAAATTGGAGAGACATCAATTTGATAGGTGAACCACTCAGTGGATAAAGAACTGGTTGGATTGCTGAACACAAAGAGTTGTGGGCTAGAGGGAAGGAATGCCATCCAGAGGGACCTTGACACACTTGTGAGGTGGGCGGATGCCAACCTCATGAAGTTTAGCCATGCCAAGTGCAAGGTCCTACATCTGGGTCAGAGCAATCCCAGGCACAGCTACAGGTTGCGCAGAGAAAAGATTCAGAGCAGCCCTATGGAGAAGGACTTGCGGGTGGTGGTTGATGAGACCATGAACATAAGCCAACAGTATGCGCTTAAAAAGTGGCAATCTTGGACTTTAAATATATTTAAAAGTGACTCTGTTGTATTTGTGAACGTTGTGAAAAATTACACTAGTATTTCAAGTATGTATGCATGGTTCTGTTCATGATCTCTTCATCTCTGATGCTGGCTTTTTAATGATCAGTTATGAAAAATTTAAGTCAAGATTGCTGATATAGGCCAAGCTCATAAGAAAGAGGAATTTTGTCTAGCTAGCTTTACATTTTCAAAGTGCAGCTTTGAAAGTGCTACATATTAAAGCATTAAGCAGCACTTTCCTTTTTACTTTCAGATAAAAAAAAAGCCCCTAAATTACAATAGTTAAACTGAAAAATAGTGGCTCTGGAGAACAAATCTTTTAGGGTGCAGAAATTTCTATTGGGTGCTGGGAAGAAGTTTAGCACAGGTCAGAGGTACAGCATCACAATCTGCTGATTACAGTGTTTTCATTTCTGACCCTACACAATTTCTTTCTCTAAGCTCTTGTTTTGCTGAAATGCATCTGACCTATCTCTTCCCCTAAGTGCAGAAAGTAATTTTCTATGGAAAGTCACCAGCTATACTAGAACATGGAACAGAATGTAAATGATAAAATACAGTGTTCCCAGTATGCCTGTTGGGAGGAAAAACAAACAAACAAACAAAATCCTGATATTTTTCCAGTCCTAAAAATCAATAACAGCATTATTTACAAAAAGCAAAGTGAGTATTAAGTATAAAGATTGTGTGAAAAATTGCAGGTTTAGAGAAATTATATGATTTTACAGGCAAAGCCTCACTCTGCACTGCCACTGTAGACATGAAAATATGGGTGAAAGCACAGTGTCCTGGGTTCAGCAGCTGCAGTCAGTTTTTCTTCTCTTTAGTAGCTGGTGTTTTGACTTAACCCGGGAACAAGGCTGATAAAGCCGATAGTTTTGGTTGTTGCTGAGCGATGTTTGCCCTGACCAAGGACTTTGTGAGCCTCATGCTCTGCCGGGGAGGAGGGGGGCTGAGAGGAAGGAGGAACAGAACCCAAACTGACCAAAGAGGTATTCCATACCATAGCACATCATGCCTGGGAAGTAACTGGGAGTTACCTGGAAGGAGAGGGAACTTCCCGGTCGGGCTCGTTTTCAGCGGCTGGTATCATACTCTCTTCCCTTGTTTTCCTTATTGTTATTATTATTGGTGATAGCAGTAGTGATTTGTGTTATACCTTAGTGACTGGACTGTTGTTATCTGAACCAGTGGGAGTTGTATTTCTTCGGCTCTTCTTTCCTCTCACTCCTATGGGAGTGGGGAGGAAAGAGGGGAGGGCCAGAGGGGGGGGG
>NDXB01018776.1:66060-78684 GCA_002631895.1 Agapornis roseicollis | reverse complement strand
GGGTTGTTTTTTGTTTTTTTTTTTGTTTGTTTGTGTTTTTTTTTTTTGTTTTTTTTTTTTTGTGTGTGTGTGTGTGTGTGTGTGTGTGTGTGTGTGTGCAAGAAGGCATAGCCTCATTTGTTCTACTGAAACATCCCTCCCAAACCTGCTTATAATTTCTTTTAAAGTGTAACCTCTAGAATGAAGAATGAATGCATTCCTCTCTCAGTAAAATCCGAGGAAGGAGATAAAAGAAAAACAGCTATAAGTCAACCCAGGAGAGAGGGAATTATGGCATGGATTTCTCCCATCTGCTAATTTTGGTGCACTTCCATAATTATTTCTCTTTCTGTCTTGTGCAGATTATGAAAGCTTTAGATTTTTATTTTATTCAGCACTTGAGAACTTTAGCAAATATAAGCCAAAATGCCTCAAGTCAGGGACATAATTAGGAAGTGGTCTCTCAGCCAAAGGAAATCTTAAAAGGCTGACCTCTTATTGACTTTCTATCTATTTTGAAAATACTATATCTGAACTTAGAATCTGAAAATACTATAATCTGAACCTATTCATGAGTATGGGTACATTAAAATCATCAGCCTACTCATAATTTCTGTTCAAAACCACTAAATCAGTGTTTTAATTAGGTTGGTAGCATAGACTTCCCAACCTTATCATTCTTGAAGTTGCACAAAAACTGCATTGGTCCTCTCTACAAATTTGTGAAACAATTAAGTTTGCTGGTGGGAACTCAGTTTGTGTTGTCCGAAAAGGCAAGCAGAGACTTTGGTGATGGTAGAGGCACAATGCTTCTAGCAACTCTATTAGGGCTGATCCTAAACAAAAAGTTATAGGTAATTTTCTTTTGATACTTCCGATATGTAGAGTAATAAGAATAGGAATAAGAGTAGGAATAGGAATAATAATTATTTGTAAATAGCTGCAACTTCCTGATTTACTGGAAATTCTGAAATTTCTGTGAAGGTTTCTAGGATTGGTGTTCTCCTATAAAACTTGAAAAACTAATCTCAGTCTAGTGTGTATTACCCCTGGTTCCATTATAAATCTCTTCTAAGGAAAAAAATCTGGTCATTCTCTGCCACCATGAACAGTAGTGATATCATGTCAGATCAGTGGCTTTGCAACAGAAACCAATAACTTTCCTTGTGACAATGGCAGATAATGCAGAATTTGACTATTGCAAAGTGTGATTCTATGGTGTGTTCAGCTCTTGGTTAGTAAAAAATTAGTCCTGGAGCTTTCAAAGGAGTCTTCAGTATAAGAAATAATTAACAAGTGTAAGAGGCAATAACAAGACATATAGAAGAACAAGCAGGTCTGTTTATTTCTGATAATCACATATTTACACCATTAGGAAAATTAGATCCAGAAGAATGATCCAGTAGCATCTCATTTTAGTAAAGTATTAGAGACTCGAAGACAGCAGATTAGTAAGGGTATTAAAGAGCGTCACAGGTTCAGAATAACCGAGGGAATTTTTAAAGAAGCTAACTCAAAAAGCAATTTGATTGATAAGGAAGGGATTAAGAAGTGAAAATTTTTGGAAACTAAATTGTAGCATTCACTTTAAGGACAGCTGAGGGATGTCCTGTACTTTGATTGACTTTAATTATGAACCTGGCTGTGAACATGTAAGTGCAGCACTATGAGAAGTCTGTACCCTAGTTGTGCTTATTTCTCACTTTTGTGAATGAGTAACACTTATTATCATTACTGTTTCTGGGTTCCTTTTCAAAAGATATGTAATTATTAAAAGTATAATATAAAAATGAGAACAGATTTTCTGCATTATAATAGAAACCTATAAATGCTATTTCATTTGTTTTGCATTTTTAAAGAAGAAATACTGAAATACTTTTTACCATATCCTTAAGTCATTTCTTGTGTCTTATTCTTCCCCACAAAGAAATTTTTAGTCAATTTGACAACTGCCTTTGACTCAACTTCTCTTCATCTACTACCTGTCACAGCTGCAGCATTTAATTTCTTTTACTATGAGAAGAAATTTCAAGAAGTTGCTGTTTCTCAGGCACAAACTAACCTAGCTGGCAGAATTGACAAAGTCAGCCAGTCTTGTTGGTTTCAGTGGCATTTGATAGCACTAAAATTGGACTCTATTACTGTGGCTAAGTACAGCTGGGTTGTTTCAGGCTACCTCTGTTGAAGCACTGCCAGCTAGTATCAGAGGCAATTTTTCTTTTGGGCATCCAGAAATCTGTACGGTTCCCCAAGGAACAATGCTGACCCAACTGTTTCTGAAGTTGCTATATGTTGTTTCTCAAATAGCTCTATTAGAGGCTTAGACTGGTGCATGACTGTTAGGAAGGTGATCTTTAACTATATATCTTATGCTCTTTAACAGCTGTAGTAGGTGGGAGGGAGACCTCTCAGCCTTTATACTAGAAAAATCCCAGAAGAGCTGTTTACAGGACTGAGGCTTTGAATTACAAGCTCTCAATCAGAGAGATTACATCTTCTGACATTTCAGCAGAAAAACCTAGTCAATTCTGGGTAATATTAGGGAATGACAAACACATCTGCTTTAAATGCTGCTCACATAAAAACATTGTAACACTTTATTAGAAGAGCTTTTGGAACATTGTTTCAAAGTAAGGAACTTCTGGAATTTGCTGGTAAACTACTAGAAGGCTCTCCTGCAATAGCATTGCTTGATGTATAATCAAACACTTAAGAGCTGTAGTTTTCTGGTGGTGTTTTTTGTTTGTTTGTTTTGTATTTGGGTTTTGGGTTTTTTTTGTAGGTTTTTTTTGGGGTATTTACCTTTAGTCTTGACCATCTCCTAATTTGCTATTACTAAAGCTTGTCTTAAAAAAAAAAAATATATATATAATAAAAATTGGCCTTATAATTTTCTGTAATAGCTATTACTGTCCTGTTGCAGCATTTCAAAAACAATGATTCTGATGAACACTTTGACCAAACATGGCACTCTCATCCTAGCCAGCAGTCCAGATCACTCTGTGCTTCACCCTTCCCTCATCCTCTTCCAAGTCTCACTCTACAGTTACCCAGTGTTGAAACTTCCATTCTTTTTTTCTAAACGAGTAGCACTTGTCAAACACTAGCAAAAATTGCACTTAGAAACTGTGCTATCATATGTATTATTTGTTATAATATTTCATTATATGAATATGTATTATAATGTTCATTTCTTCAGGCTGCTCATTCCAGATCCAGTCCCCATTCATACTCTCACCTCCTTAATCATCTCTTTTGATCACCTTTCCTTACTAGTGTTTCCCTGGCAGACTTCTCCTTCCTTGCTCAGACAGAATTTCTTCTTGCTTCCTATTTCTCCCCAAATCAGTTTGTCTTTTCTCTGTTCTTGCAACCTAAAAGCAACCCAGCTCATCCTGGGGATTCTTCTGGCTGTTTAGCCCCTGCTTTTGTTCATTTGGTCATGTTTCTTTATTCACTGTCAGTGTCTGCGGGACCTCTGACTTGTTATGCTTCACCTCTTCATGAATCCACCTGTCTTGGCTGAATTAATACCAGCCACTGTAGCTGCCATTCTAATCTCTATCTCATCCTTTCCTCTCCTTTATAATGGGTAACATATTGCTGAACAAAGTCTATCAAGTACCAGATATCTTTCTTATAACACAATAATACAGTTTGTCAGAGAAATTCCTAGAAATTCTTAACACCATTAAAGCTTACCTTTCTCTACCTGATAATGACTGAATTAATTTTGCTGAAATCTTCCAAAAATGTACTCCAAACAGAAACATACTAGGTGAAATTTCTCAGAAAATAATAACTTTTGAATTTAATTAAGATTTGTTTTAATTCTTACGTATCACAGTTAAACAACCCTATAAACAAGTAATGCTGCAGTCTTCTGATAATATAAATAATATTTGTTGTTATATTTGTAGGCATTGTAATTTCCATAATCCCAAAAGAAACATGGAGCTGACAATTATCAAGCAGTAAAAAGAAATTGCTTTACAGAGCCTTAGAAATATTTAATGGCTTTTGTTCTTGTTTTGACAGATTTTAATTATACATATTTTGTCTTTTCTTAACATGATTTGTGATGCATATATTTGCAGTAATAGTAAGAATATGTATAACCAGGAGATTATTAAAAAAATAATAAAAAATAATGGAAACAATAGAGTTTTAATTACTTTATTTACCTAAAAATTCCTAGTACTATAACTAAACAAGCATATGAACACATATATGAACAGATCAACATACAGGTATGCTAATATCAGCATAGTTCAAATATGTCCTACCTTATTTCTCAACAAATAATTTTTATTTTTCATTAGACTTCCATTATTGAAAGAGTTCTGCATATATAAAATTCGGGTGGATGTTCTAGAAAAAATGAGATAATAAAAACTCCTCTCACAATGATTTATCATTAAAAGTAATATCCATTCCATTCATCTTCACTATAATACTATTATAAGAAAAAGCATTCTTATGAATGAGAATCTGAGGTCTGTGTTCTAACACTAGCACTTCTAGCACTATATTTCTTTAGACAGATGTTAAATGAAGCACTGCAAAACCAAAAGGTAACATATGCCAAATATGTTGCAGCAAAGCAGCAGGAAATAAAGCACCATAACTCTTTTCAAGGTAAAGCAAAAAGAGCTTGCAGAGAAATTAATGACTGGAAAAAGAAAGAGAAATGAAAAAAGAAAGGGTGAGCTTTCCAGAAAAAAAGACATTAAGAAAGGTTAATGATCTAATAGTTTGGCATGTTGTCCTAAGCTAGTTACCTAGGCAGTCAATAAAGGTGACTCCTGAGAGGTGTCTAAAATAGAATGGAAGTTGACCTGCAAGTACCTAATCCTCTCGTAAAGGAAACTAGAAGGGCAAGCTTAAAAGGGTAACTTTTGGAGAAAAGAATTATATACTAATGCAATAGAAATAGACAATGGGTGTTTGAAACCTGGGAGAGGCTGAAACTTAAGCTATAACATTAAAAAAAGGTCACGGTCAAGCTAAATTTCCCCCATTAATTGACTGCTATGTAGTCTCTAATGAAAGAGAGTAAGTCAAAAATCTTAAAAACACCCCATTACGTAAATGTTCATAACAGGAAAAATAATCCAGCTATTGATGAAAAGAACATAAATATTGAGCATTGAGCCAAATTCCAAATTAGTGTTATACTGTGATACGTACATACAGAAGATGCAAGTTACAGTGTACTATCATGTAGACACAGGGATGAATTTGTGTGAAACAGTCCTCTGAGGAGATGTGAGAAACCACCTGTGTGAGCCAGCAAAAGATGGTTCCGAGGCTTTATCCGGGTACAGCTCTGTCATCTTCAATTTGCATATCACAGCTGACTACAGCTGACACATACCCTCTCTATAAAAAAATATATGATAAAAATAAGACTTTAAAGTACTTTAAAGACTTTAAAGTGGTGAAAACAGTAGTTAGATTTACTTGAAATAATGTGTGAATTGGAATGTGATCAATTAATCAAATTTGAAATCTTATTAGATATTGATACTGATTGTAAATAAAATTGTGTTAAGTGTTATTTTAAAAAGCTGTTTCTAGTCATTTCAACTGATCAGTCACATGCTTTTATCTCAGTGGAGACTGATACAAATAGCAAAGGCAATTTGAACATTGACAATTTTACATTCAATTTTGTAATATGGCAGAAGCTGTAAAAACTTGTAGCACCTTCAGCAATAAGAAGTGAGGTAGGACTAAGATGGGCTGTTTCCTGTCTTAAAAGTAGATTGTAGCTCATACTGGTACTATGTTTCTCACCAGATCTTTTTAATCCCATGTTCTAGGGGAACAGGGCTTTCAATTAGACAATTTTTAGATAGCTAGCGTAAGTTAACACCTTAGGCCAAGTCATCTAAAAGAAGCAAGGCATATAAAACTTTAGTGAGAGGTGAAATACTTTTTACAGGTTTGAATTATTCTGTCCCATATTTCCACCACTGCCTTTTCTATCAAATAATTTTCACCACTTCTTTTAAGCTTGGAAGGACTGTGCTATATCAGGCTTAGTCCATTAATGTGAAGACTAGCTTTAGACACCAAAAGATATTTTCATCAGATGGCTTTGCAGCACTGAAGGAGCATCTTTATCCCAGTCTTACATTATAGAACACATTCTTCAAATATGGTAGCAGTAAAACCGTCTCTAAGCTTACCTGTTTTAAAATTACCATTTTTGTCTTTCCCTAATAGCTGGATTTAATCATAACATATTTTTACTCACTTTTAATTGATTTTTTTTTTGTGTTGTGCATTCACATAGAACTCCAATAGATACTATTAACTTATTATTGTAATGTATATAAAGTTTTAAATGTTCTTTTTAAAGCTAAAAGTAATGACTTAAAAATAAAGACCAGAATAGCTCTCATTACACCTTCTCTATTTTTCAATAAATAATGAAATAAATATTCAGGGTTTTTTGAGGAGACATTTTTGTCCCAGATTAGTAACGGTTTTAAAAATCTGTGTTTATTTTTTTAATGAAAAATTAGGAATTAGCTTAATGAATGAAGATGCTTTAAAGTGAAAAATGTGAAACAGATTATAAAGCTTGCAACTGCTCAAATGTTTCCTAACATTTCAACTTCCTTTTTGTGCAAAATTAATATCTAGATTTGTTCACCTCTTTCTTTTAAAAAGAGATGCTTTTGTCATTGTGTCCTGCAAATATTAATATCTCTTCTTGATCTGCTTTTATTCCTCCTCATTGGAAACTGTCAAATGTGGGTTCTGATGAAAAAGGCCTTACAGAGAAACACATCCCATTAAAGTATACTACACAACTAATTTAATTCACACTTTAGGGAGGATAGAGAATGGAGGGAAGGTAATTTGCAAGCTCATTTCATACTCTAAATAAGAGTGTTTCCTTTTGGTAACTCAAGAATATCACTGTGCCACCCTTCTAAAATATTGTTTTTCCTGGCCTACAGATAAGAAGTGTGGTTGTATTCTAAGTAGAAGTAAGTTAGAATATTTTTACAGGCTGTATTAAGTTATGTTCTGCATGCCACAGTGACAGCTGATAGGCACTTGTTAATTCAAATAAACAGTGTTTGGTATGTGCTATGTTTGCATGGGGCATTGTGCAACCAGTTGGAACAAGATGATTTTTAAAGTCACATCCATTCTAACATTGTGTTCAAAACCAACCCACTGATTGATTTAACCACTCAAAATGACCTGAAGGTCACAAATTGAATATCACTTTCCTTTCAAAAAATACCAGTCCTTTAATAGTCTTGTATAATGTGAACAAGCATTTTGCCTCCCATTTGTACCACTAAAATTATTCTTGAAAAATACTGGATATAGAGAAAAAAACCTTTATGAATCTTTAAGTAGAAAAGATTGTAGGCAGTAGTAAAAACTTTTGCAAATTGGTTTTCTGACTTTAGTCACAAACCAGACAATACCAAAACATTCAGTTAATAATAACATATTAACATGCTGATAATGGAATAAAGGGCTTTGATAATTGAGAATCAAAAGTATAAACTAATCCTAAAAGGATTTTGCAGCTTCTTACTTAGCTCCAAAGTGCTTTCCAGCCTTGCTATTACACACCCAAATAGGTCAAATAAATTACGTATCATCTCCTACCATTTCATCTAAACCTCTGAAAATGCAATGAACTAATATGTTGTCTGAGAGCTGCTTACGAGATATTCTTTTCCTAGCAGCTGATTCAGACAAAAGCAAGCTTTCTTAATTGCTAGCTACTCATTATTCGAATAATATTGAAAGCATTTCATAAATGCATTCTCCTTTTCTCTGCATGTTAGAAACAAATATATAGAACACTGAGTTGTTTTCAAAATCACAGAAAGTAGCTTGGTAACTGATTTAATGTACTTTAATAGCTGATTCTTACCTAACCCTTATATCTTTAAAAGTGTCAGCCCAGGAATGGCTGCTTGTTTAGAGGCAATGATTCATGTCAGACTTAAATAGATTCTTTTCCTATTCAGCTACATATTTCAATTAATAACTACCATTTCCATGAGTTATAAATGTAATATGCTTGCTTGGTTTTTTTTTTGTTTTTGTTTTTTTTTTTTTTCCTTTCACATTAGTACAGATTTTAAAGCTCTAAGTGTTATCTTTGAATTGGTTTTCTGCATAAACTGTGTCAACATTCAATGCAGAAAATCTGCAGTTACTGCAATTGGCCACAACCTGCTTGGAATGAAAAGGAACTAATCAATCCAAAAACTCATTCTCATGTCTATGATAAATAAAACTGTTTTCATACATTCATAGTGGATATGCTCCACCTGTTTGTTCAATAAGATGCCCTAGATTTAAGTGGCAATTAAAATTCACAGCTCTTGCCTGAACATCAGCTGCCAGGAAATGCCCCACCAAGATGAAATTTTTGCTTAATTAACAAAGGAAAAAATATTCTGTGAGCACTTAACACATGCTTACTTTGCACTGACTTCATTACATTTCCCTTTTCATGGGACTGAAACCATTCAATTTTATGATTTTCTTCACTTATGAAGCACTCATAAATATGAACTTGATCCTGAAAGATGCTGAGCATCTGGCCCAGGTCCAGAAAAGCACTTCAGAGCATCTTTAAGTATGACACTTATCTTAGGGTTTAACTGACAGTTATCCCAGCTGCCTGTGTGCTTTCATGAATCAGTAGGGGTGAGCAGGAAGGATAAGGCTTTGGAAAACAGAATTTTTGTCTGTTCATACTGGGTGCTGCTTGCAATACACTGCAGGGTAAGTGGAAGCCTGGACTTTCCCATAGCCTGGCAGACCACTCCTTTGCCTAAATGGTCATTCTTTTTACCTTCAGCAGTGGAACCCGAGCCTTATTACAAAAAATGGTGTGAATCCAGGTATGCCTTGTAATAATGGGGGAATATGCCAGACTATAGTGATTGCATGGTGAGAAATTGATTCAGATAAAACTCCAGGAACAGACTTGCCAACAAAGTTTTCAAGCTGACAAGCAGGTATTCTTTATTGTGGCTTCGGGAGACACAGGGGATAACTCCTCCTAATGCGTGTCCCCGTATTGCTACATAAGCCATCCTTATATAGTCCCTGGACACACATACATATTCATGAGGCTACATATGGATTACATCATTTTCCAGAAAGCTCCCCGCATGTGTACAGAATTGTGGTAGTGGTCTCTGAGGGTCCTTTACTTCTTCCAACAATCTTCATCACTCCTGGCAGCCTTTGAAGCATGCACAGTAGATGTTTATACCAGTCTAATTGGTTCGTTAGCACCAGAGACATAATAATCCTCCTATCCTCCTACTTATCAGTTAGGTTAACTGTAGCCCATCCTGGACACCTGCCGTTCCCAGATACTCCTTATCCCTGTGTCCTGGTTTTCTATCCTGTTTTCTCACACTTATTTTTGTACAAAGGTCATAAGGACCTAAAAGAACACCAACTACAATGGTTTATCTTATACGAGGATTCTTGTTCTCTGACTGCTCGCTATTTTTTCTATGTATCATGCACCTCAGTAATTTTCCTTTGCTACTGTTACAAAGCCATCAAAGTTAACATTACTTAAAAGTAATTCTAAAGGTTTTTTATATTCCATTTTATGATTCTGTGTCCCCCTTGTTTCAAAATATACCAGAAGTGATGATGGTTCCAATTTCCTGTGGGTCTAATCATGTCTCATATCCCAAGGCAAAACAATAGCAATTGTATAGTCCTTATCACATACCAAGCAATCCTTGCAGACAACAAGAGTAGTTCTACTGTTTCATAAACAGTTTAATAAGAATACTTAGATGAATAGCTGAGCACAGTCTCAAGCCACTGAAAGATCAACACACCTTTTTGTCAGAACAGTATCTGATCCATGTGATCCACAGTCTGTCACAGTTAATGGCTATGGTAGATTTCAGTCAGGCACAAGAATATGACAATGGTTTCAGTGGCTGAGACCATAAGTCAATCTAACCTAACCTTATTTCTCCAATAGTGGACTTCAGCAGTTTTCTAGAGAAGACTAGGAACAGGCAAATTTATATAAAAATACATCTGCAATATCCTCTGAATGTCAAATTATTTTCATGTGGCATAATTCCTCCGCCTAATTTTGGTAGGTCTATTTAGGAATAAAGTGTTTTATTTTTCATTCTTTTATGCAGTTTCCCCAAGCCCCTCTAAACTTCTTATGGGCAAACCACAGCTTAGCAAAATAACTGTTTCAAGAAAAGACATCTTTTTCTCTCTTTAACTTGGATCCTACTGACTAACAATTTTATGAGTCTCCCTAAATCTTACAAATGTGGTCTTCACAGAATTGTGAAGATTTTACCTCTATCCACCCTTTTCATGCCAAAAATCTCATTATCTTGAAGATGTCTTCCATAATCTTCCTATGTTCTCTCTTTCCAGGCTGCTTATATAGCTTTTGATCAATCTGCTCTCATCCCAATCTACTCTTCCTTTTTTTCTGAGGAGGAGGATATAAGGATTTCCTGAGAAGTGGAAAATTTTGGTGAGATAAGTAATCAGTGTTTTATGTGCAACTTGAAACTGTTATTAGAATATGATAAATACTTTTTTTAAAATGTACTGAGTGAGGACATGGGTATTTAGTGTTTCTGTAGTGGTAAAATTGGCTCACAAATTCCTTTCCTTTGATCCAAGCTGTCAATTTTTTCCAGTGTGTCCCAGAGCTGCCACAACTATGGTGATATAACTGCTTGCAAATTCAACATCAGAAACATTTGGTTTTCTTTATGTTGGTTTTATTACCCAGCTCATTATAGTGATTCAGTTCAGGGTGTTGTTATCAGCACAAATCACAGTACTGCAACTGCTGTGCAAAAGTGGGTACAAGTGACAGCGGGCAGAGAGCATCTTAATCTATCTTACTATGAAAAAGTACGTGTATCTTGAAAACCAAAAAGGAAGAGTGCACTGAATTTAAACTGACTCTCAAATGAATTTTATACATAAGAATGTTCTTATTGCACAAATGCAATTAAAAAAAAAAAAAAATTCACAAAGTTTGTCTGAAGTTAAACTGTTTTCATATGCTGCACTAATATTGTTTTTCAGTGTTTATCATTTCTCTCATGGTCTTCACTACGTTCAATCTATCTACATTTCTAGTGTCTTTACTATTTTCCGGTTCTGATTTGTACTCCTATAATTTCTGTTCCATCCATGGCATCTAAAATATAGTATTTCTTTAAAACTGTTACAAGTTCTGGATTTATCTGACTTGATAGTCTCTTTTTATAATGACAGGGCAGTTTGGCACTACTATGTGTTTTTCCTGCAGAAGCTAGAGCATGTTCCCTGCCAATAGTCATTCTGAGTATGAAGACTTCAAATGGTCTTTAAAGGGCATGTTCACTACTTCACAGAGTTTTCATGTCATTCCTCTTGATATAACAACAAAATCAATATTCATTTTCTTGGCAGCTCTAGTCACAGCTGGTATTAGATGACCTTTGAATGCATCTAGGACAAGCATTCTTCTTTTTCTTAATACACACCTGGTCTCCTGATCCAAATGATGTTCATCCAATCTGTCATTAAATCTGTAGACATCCATCCTTGGTTTTAACACCTCACAATTCTTCCAGTAGGCAGCTGTTCCTTCAGCATAGCTTTATGCTTCTGTATCACATATGGTAGCAATATCATGCCATCTATTAACACTGCCAACATTTCTGTATCGTGCATTTTGTCATTCACCAAAACTTTGATGGTGGTAGATTTTGTACCTATTTATTCAATGCTATAATGGATGTCAGGTCAAAGTAAACTAGATGTCTTGTTTGGCTCAACAGATAACAAAGTACAGGGACAGATCCTGCCAACTGAAGTTCTTTTCTATAGGTAAAAATATTATGTTGTTTATTTTGAACAAAACACACCTAGTTGTCTTGAATTTTTGCTGTGAAAGATTTTGCACTTGTCCTACTTCATCTTTCTGTTTAACCACTTCTCATGTATTTGGGTTTCCATCTCTTCTTTTACTCTGCACAAATTATAATACTTTGCTGTCCCTCTCCATGGCAGTATCTTCTTTTGGGTACAACTGGGCATCAATTTAGTGAATAAAAGCTCCTATTTTGAGTGCTTCAATATTCTCACTTTTTCTTCTACCAATATATTTCTTCTAAGCCTCACAACTGTTTCTGCACACAGTACCACCAGTAGTTAAAAATTTGCATCGGAACTTCTTCCCACGTCTTCTAGTACAACTCTTTTTACACTTATGCCTCTCACCCGCAGACCAGTTGCCATTTCGTAACTCAATTATAAGACTCAGGATGATTCATAAAGCTGCCAGAGATGACAGTGGGTTTCTCTGAGCTACACCAGGTCACACAGCCTCACCAGGGAGGACATGGGGAAAGCATCAAGTAACCATGGGCTATTCTCTATGCCACCACCTTCTTCTGAGCACATATGTTATGTATCAAGTCAAGGCATCATTAAAGTCCTTATAGGATAGGGAAAATCAAATATGAAGATTTAAATTATTAAATACTTTCCTGTAGTATAGCTCCTGAAGGCTGAATTAAAGGATTCCTAAATCTTTCTAATGCAAAAAAAAAAAAAAAAAAAAAAAAAAAAAAACCTTATTAA
>NDXB01018776.1:37512-59772 GCA_002631895.1 Agapornis roseicollis | reverse complement strand
GTTGGAATGGAAGGTTACAGGCTCTCTAGAAAAGACAGGCCTGGCAGACAGGGAGGGGGAGTTGCTGTTTATGTTAGGGATAGGCTGGAGAGTATGGAACTCTCTCTGGGGACAGGTGAGCAGTCAATAGAGAGTTTGTGGGTCAGGGTAAAAGGGAGAACACCGATGGTGGACATTACTGTGGGGATCTGTTACAAACAGATCAAGAGGAAGCTGTGGATGAAGCACTGTACAGACAGATAGGAACAGCCTCACACTTGCAGGCCCTTGTTCTCATGGGGGACTTCAACCACTCCAGGCTTAACAACCCCAACTTTCTCAGCCTGTCTTCATACAGCAGATGCTCCAGTCCCCTGATCATCCTCGTGGACATCCTCTGGACTTGTTCCAACACTTCCATGTCCTTTTTATGTTGAGGGCACCAGAACTGCACACAATACTNGTCTTCATACAGCAGATGCTCCAGTCCCCTTATCATCCTTGTGGCCCTCCTCTGGACTTGTTCCAACAGTTCCATGTCCTTTTTATGTTGAGGACACCAGAACTGCACACAATACTCCAAGTGAGGTCTCATGAGAGCAGAGTAGAAGGGCAGGATCACCTCCTTGGACCTGCTGGTCACGCTCCTTTTGATGCAGCCCGGGATACGGTTGGCTTTCTGGGCTGCAAGCGCACGCTGAAGCCGGCTCATGTTCATTTTCTCATCAACCACCACCCCCAAGTCCTTCTCCGCAGGGCTGCTCTGAATCTCCTCTTTAGCCAACCTGTAGCTGTGCCTGGGATTACTCCAACCCAGGTGTAGGACCTTGCACTTGGCATGGTTAAACTTCATGAGGTTGGCATTAGCCCACCTCACAAGTGTGAATACTGTATTTAGTCTTAGAAAATGTTCTATAATCAGTCAACATTCACTGTTTTTCAGAGCCTGAGGTGCATCTAGCCTCTCTGAATAAAGACCAGCACAGCTTCTGTCCAGATGGCCACTCTGTGTCCTAGGAAGAGGATCTATGAGTTCCATCCCATTATCTCTACACTGTCTTCAGGGCCTTCAGTCTTCTCACTGTGATTAACATTAGTGTTGTACTGGAGAACAATGGAAAAAGCTTCAGATAACAGAGGGAGTGATTCCTTTTCCATATATAACATTCTTTCCTCTAAAGAGCAAATCTGTAGGTCTCATCAGTAAGAAGGTGGAACTTTATTACTTAGTTCAGTAGTGAAATGATGAAGGTGGCATTCTGTGACATTAATATCTGTAGATTGAAAAAAACCTTGAAATACAGGGTTTTCTGCTGAACTCCCACATTAGAAACTCTGTAGGGCTTGTTCCCAAGCATTACGTATTCAGAAGAACAACTGCAGGGTATCAACAAGCAAACTGCACATCAGCAGAGCTGTTCTTTCTTCAGGTTTTACTATTTCAATTATCTTAATAAATATAGGTCTCATAGATAAAAGAACATCTTCTTCCAGCAAAGATTTTGAGATATGTGCAACAAGTGAGTTTGTTATTTGTCTGTATTCCCTCCCAGGTACATTTCCCTTTTCATCTGAGGTCCTTAATCGTCTACTTGTGCATTTCCAGTTCTTTTTTCTCTTACCAATTTCAGTTTCTGGGTTGGTTTTGTTGTTGTTGTTTGTTTTGTTTGTTTTTCTTTGTTTCTTTTTTTAATTAATTTCTAGATTCTCATCCAATTATGTGTTATACCCCTGTTCTTTTCTCATAAATTGCTTTCTCTTTTGCTTCAGTGCAGACTCTATTATCTTATTACTTGATCTTTCATTTGCAAAAGCTGTAATGTAGGTTTCCCATTCTTTAAAATTTTTTAGTCATAAAACTCAAAACGTTTATTCCCAGACTGTTCTCACTTGGATTCAAGGTTATAAACTTCATGTTAAAGTCATGATTCAAAGCTGGGGAGAGGGATAGATGGCAGCTTGGCGCCTACTTTTTTTAAAGGCAGGCAATCAAATGCTCCCAGTATTAATTTAGCAAGATTATGTTTCCTTACTTCCTGTAATGATAAAACAGGATGGCATCAACTCAAATAAATAGTTAATGATTAGCAGTTACTGTAAACTTGACTAAATTACAGACAACTGCATCTATCAGACACCTTCCTTCTAGTAAACCATATGCATTTTGTCCTTTGTTTTGTTAGAACATTGAGGCGTAACATTGGAACAAGTAATAATTAACAGAACTTAAGCTCAGTGTCTGAGTCAAGTACCCGAGAGTTTTGAATTGAGTTTATCTTTGGGTTGGGTCTGTTTGAGACTTAGAACTAGTAGGGGGTATGTGCTGAATTTTCAGTTATTTGGGGAAAATGCATAGTTTCCACTGAAAATTAATGGTAACTCTTCTTTTTCCTCTTGGTTCAGTCTGATAATACTCGAATTGTGATGTCTTCAAATGTGTAGGTTTGTTCATAATAAAATTGGTGTGCTAGAAAGTGAGATAGTGAATTTAACAGCAAAAAAAGAAAGGATGCCTGCAAGCTGAACCCACAATTTAAATAGTCCAAAGGATACATTAAATCCTCAAGTAATCTAGTTTTAATTGCCATTTTTACATCAAAATACTGTGTTGGTATCAGAAAATATCTTGACAGCCTGTACATAAGCATAAAGAAAAAAAAGCTTCAGATAATGGTCATGATATACAAATACCTCTCTTTTAATAAGAAAGCACCTCAACAACAATAAACAATGCTGCAAAGAAAAGGAATAGCTGGCAAGTTGATTTAATCTTTGACAGACTAGAGGAGTCCAAAGGACTGACTTTTTTGTAAGGAAAATAATCCTTGAGTTGAATTCCAATATGTCAATCTATTTTTAAAACTAATAAAAATAAAAATATGCAAACAACTAATAAAAGCATCTTTGCTAATATCCCTACTAGGACCATTATTTCTGCTGTGCTACTTATAAGAAAACATATTCTTACAGTTTAATTGTTTTTAAAATAAAAGACTTAAAGAATAAATTAAACTAGGAAAAGTTACTGTGGAAAGTACGTTGGTATGTGTCGTGGTTTAAGCCCAAACAGTAACTCAGAACCATGACTGTACCTCTCAAAATTCTTATCTCTGATAACAGCATTTTAAAATGGTTGGGATGTTATTAAGCAGATGGCATTATAAACTGTACAGAATTCTTGTCTGTTTATCTTTCACAACAGCTTTTCTCAGTCCTCACTTCTAAGAGGAGGTTAAATCTCTCAGGAACAGTTTTGATTTAGTATATCATACCTTTTGACAGATAAATGGCTTTGACAGCTTCTTGAGGTCCCTTATAGTTCTGTTTTCTCGTTCTGTAATCTCCCAGATACTCTAATTAGGAATTAGCTTCTCTTTTGTGTACTCCCTCTGTTTTATTTTTGTGGGTTTTGTTAAGAAACTATATTTCTAAAACTTATTCTCTTCTGACAGTCAGTGATTGACACATCGTTGATATTGTCAAATGCAGCATGACCATGTCAAGTTATGGTTATGTTTCATTTGTAAGCAATTGCTTTTTCTTTCAGCTCCTACCCTCTTTTCAAGAAATTATCTCTGAAGCTACCAGAGGTCTCCCTTCATTATCCTTTTTTCTGTTTTTCAGGATATCACATTAGCAATCAACCAAACCAGTTTCATCTCCATTTGTGCCCTACATGCCCTACTTAGTATTTTGCTTCTTTTTGTGCTTTGTTTTTGTATTTTCCTTTTGTTCTAAGTGCAGTGTATTTTATCTGTACTGGTATTACAGTATGTAGTTTTCACCTGCAATAATGCAAGCGGTTGTTTTTCATTTATCTTTGGATGGATGAGGATGACACTTTCATAAATAAAACACAAGATCACCTATATTTTGCACAAATATATATAGGACAATTTAATACTGTTTCCAGTAATCTCGGAGGGAGGGAGAAAAAGCACCTATTTAGCAATGCCTTTGCAACTGAGCAAACATACAATGTTCTACCTGAAGTATTCAAATGCACATCAGTAGCTCGATGACACACAACCATTGACATTGAAGTATTGAAAAAACCCCATATCTACTGAAGGCTGTCTCCCACACAGTAATTCTCTTGTCATCTTTTTTCAGTATGTCAGTATCATTTAAAATATAACTTTAAAAAAAAAATACATTTTGCCATTATATGTCTAAGTCAATGGAAATAAGCTTTCATAAAGTCCCCTGGGAGTTCAGGTTTGTAAGGGAGTTCAGAAATAGTAAGAGAAATCATAATATGGGATATTTGTCAGATACAAAAAGAATTTTTTCAAAGGTTATTTTTCAATGACAGGAGAAAAAAATACCACTGCAGGAAAGGAATCACAAATGTCTTGTACTACCACATTACAATTCCAGAGAATTTAATGGACTGGTACAGAGATCTGAATAACTTACGTCTGATCACCAATTCTTTTTAATTGCATTTGGTTCATAATTAACACCCAGGAATTTATACACTAATGTGGACTAGGTCTGAGTGTCACACTTGGTACTTAAATATGAAGGAATTTATCTCCTTTTGAATAGTTAGAAAGAATGTCCTCAGTCATTCATAGAACTCTGTTAAGGGATGCAAGATACAAAAAAGCAATGGGTGGAAGGATGGTAAGAGCCAGCTGAAGCCCTTTTGTATGGTTTTGGGCAGAAACCCTACACACTGGCCTGCTATGTCTTAGGCATAGCTATGCAGTTCCCTATCCAGAGAGTTATCTTTTTCAAGCTAGACTGAATTATGGAGTAGGGTTGCTTCTTGTTCTGTATGCCATACATTAGAAAGACTTTCTAATAAAGTACTTCAGAGCAATGGGTAAGAAACATTTTTTTCTGACTGAAAGCATGTGTATTGGTTTGGGTTTTTTTCCCCAGTATGAAGAGGGATTAAAAGGGATTCTGCTATTAATATCTAATTTGTGTTGTAGAATTGTGCTTGATGCTTCTTAAGAAGTCTGCCTTAAATGGACTTTTTGAAAGTAATTATCAGCTTTAAGCTGGCAACCTAAAGGAAGATAATCATAAACCAGCTCCTGATGTTGTCAAAAGTTCCCTCTCAGAAGAGGTGTATCCAGTTATAACACTATACTAGAAATACCATTCTCTTATAATGAGTCTATATAGCTTTTAAACTCTATTTAGAAATATGATTCAGGTCTGTGCTTCAGTTCAGAGGTGCAACATAGAAGAAAGTTCCATTAACTCTTTCTTTAGGACCTATAGTAGCTTTTACCTAATCTACTTTAGCACTCTGATTTATTTGTAATTTTCATGTGGTCACTTTCAGGACAGAGTCTGATTGCCAGCACTGCTTAACTTCTCTAGTCTCAAAAAGCTTCGAAACCAGAACTGGAATACAACTTTCACAGAAGTATTTTTCCCGTTTTTAGCTTATGTCTTCTTATTCATCCCTTGTTCTTCATGAAAAATGAAAATCATAGTAAAGAAGACTTACTCTCTGAATGAGACGTATTACAAAAGACCATCAGATTTACTAGAATAATATAATGCATGTATCATTGGCTGATGAAAAGGTAAGATGATTAAAGAAACTTTGACTTCAAGTTCTTGATAAATTTGGCCTTACACCTCATCAAAATATAACTTTCTAGTTTTTCAGACAGATGTCTCATGCATTAAGTGTGGCTGAGTTCTGTGAAATGATGTATTCTGAGTTCTTTGTATTTAAATGTCTACATGAGGATTTTGAAATACCTGTGAAATGTAGAAAATCAAAATATTAATTAAGTTCTTCAAAATAAATAAAATTTAGGTTATTAGGAAAGTTTTCCTCACTTAAAGATATGGCTTTCAGTCCTAGCTACTGATAGGTGCATAGTAGATTCAAGTGAATTGTTGAAGAGATTAATGATCTAGTATTTTTCCTTAAAGACTGTTAACTGCTACATTAATGTTCTTTTCACTGCAGTAACATTAACTAGTCAAATCGTCAGTCCTAGTATGGGGTAATTCTAGTGATATTAATGTCTAGATATAAGGTCCTTATGAACTCCTTACTTATAAAGTAACTGTGAATGTTTGAGATTTATGGAGACAAAACTTTTTTAATTATTAACATTATTTTAAATATTGCCATATATATTGCTCAGTATTGTATACAGTAGCACAAACCTGCACATGCATTGTTATCCCACTAATGAAGTTTGGGGTTTATATATTTCAATGAGTTCTCATGTACTGGACTTTTAAACCTATAAGTTGATAGTGACTGCATGCAGTTCTAGATATTTAATGCAGTCCAAATGCAAGTGTGTAAACCTGTATAAAGACATTTAGGAATTACATCACTGATTATCCTTTTTGTGGTCACTTTTTGTTGTGATCTTGTTTGGGAGATACGCAGGGTTGTGCAACTACTCACCTACAAGTGGTAAAATGCAAAAGCTTCATAGCTTTATTTACTTCTTGTGTTGATACAGTTCTCCTTTATGTGGCCAGATGCTGTCAAACTCTAGTTGACAATATCCACAGAACAATATCTGGAACAATATCTATAAAACATCATAATGTATTTGTGTATAACCTCAATGTTAACTCCCATTTCATTTGAATCATGTAAGCTCAGCAGAAATATCTTTCAAGTCCGTCTGGTACAGAGAGCTGAGGTGTGGTTTTCAAAGTCTTGATGAGGCATAGACCACAAAAATGATAGACAGGAAAAGGAATGATAGAGTTTGACCAGCAGTGAGGTTTAGTTATGGAAGTATACATTTGTCACTTCCAGCATTGCAGGAGCCCTTCAGGTAGTCATGTACTGACAAGCCTGAACGCACTTTAATATGAGAACAGTCCTTGAGAGAGAAACTGAAAAAGCAATCCTAAGAGTTAGTAAATTCTGGAAATTTTTAATGTATCTATTCAGGGTTTTAAAATATAAAGTTGTTAAGGATCAAGGAAAATGGAGGATCTGCAAACTGTCAGGACACTAGTGCATTAAAAAGACTTAAACAGACTTAATCAGTTTGAATATCTTATTTCTTCTCCTCAGGCCATGATTTGCTTATGCCTTTCACAGATGCATTTTACACTGAATCTGTTGATTATTCTGACTAGGTGTCATAGTTTCTGACCTAATTTTTCTTTCTTTCCCTTTAAAAAAAAAAATAACAGGAGACCTGACAAATCTGATTCAGACTGAACAGAAGCTGTTTTGAATATTCTGGCAGAATAGTTTTATCTGATTCACAGATATCACATATGCACCACACATATATCTGTTTGATGTCCAACTGAGACACAGAATGAATAAATTTTCCCCAAATAAATAAATAATAACAAATCTGATGGCAATGCCAAGTGTAATATTTGCTGTTGAACTTGGCTACACTGTCTTAACATGTCACATGAAATGGCAGTCTGCAGTGGCATGTTATTTGATGAGTCCTTGAGTTGCAAAGAAGGCATTGAGTCACCCTTCTGTATGGGATAACACCCAGCACATTGCAGCATACCTTTAGAGACATTACTGCAGCTCCCTCTCTAGCTCAACAAGATACACACACCAAATGGAGTCACAGGGAGTTAGAGCATCAGAACAGAGCAGCAAAGCTCTGGAATACCTACATTTCTGCTGCTCTGGTTGAACAGCAATGTCTAGAGTAAAGCTGCCCTTTGCCTATGCTGCATCTCAATGACAGTGGGATATGCAGATTAGAGCTCCAGGGGAAGATCTTGCAGGCATGCTCAAAGCAATCTGAATCTCTTGGGGAAAAAAAAAAATAAAGAAATACAACACAAACCCACAAAGTGTCCACTCCTACTGTAAAACACAGCTGTGGAGCTGACAGGGTGTTCAGCTGGGACTCAGTTAATGTCTCTTCCGTATCTGATTGCATTTTGATGAAAGTATTTCACATCTCAGCAGAGTGCCCTAATTGCAATGTTACCAGATAGGGACATATCTCAATTGCTCTGAATTTCTTCAGTTGAAATTTAATTAATTTCCCTGCCACAAGGTAATGAAATAGTTGTTGGAACGAAGAGAAAGGAGAGGAAAGAAACACAGGATTGACTCATATGCAGGCTCTAGTCCTTGCTCCAATGAACACTGAAGCCTCTTAATTGAAAGGTAGCATTTTCCACAGAAGAGAAATTTACCATTGCTTAGCCCTATGGTTAGGCTGTTTGTCAAGAATTATAGACCGGAGCTGTGCTATAAATGCCTATATAATGGACAGGTATAGCCAGCTACTAGGGGACAGGGGAAGTGCAGGAGGAACACTCCCTCTACATCTCTGTCCATGTATTTTTGGTTGCTTCTTGCTCCCTAAAAGTCCAGATATATTGTAGAACATCTACCAGAAGTCATTGCAATATTAACTTCAATCCAGACATCAAATATAGCCCTCCATGTATTTTAAGAATGTGCAGTTTTTGGAGGAGTAAGAATGTGGAGCTATGTGCAATCTTTTCCCCTCCAGTGTAGCAGAGGTGGTTGCACTTATTTATACAGCTTCTGAAAAGCTAATTTTGAAACTACAAAAATTACCATCAATATATGCAAGTCATGCTGGAATGAAGAGGCACTAGGTAGTGTAAAAGCTGAATCAGACTGTATTTAAAGCAGTACTAAGGCAGGGGCACAATTAAGTGGATGTCAAAGTATATCCCAGTTGTCATGGTTTCACATAATTGCTCCTAATATTGCATATAAACAGGTCTTTTTGCAACACAGATTGAATGAAATATATATAGTCAGGATTCAGTAAAATGTTGCATATTTGCTATGTCCTGTGGGCTATTTGTAAACTTCTGATATTCTTCAGCCTAAAGGCTATATAAGACTGTACTTCAAGTGAATTTAAATGCAGTCTCACAATTGAATCTTCCAATGTTTCAAATCATTGCACACATCAATGGAGTCATATAAACAAAATACCTATTTTTCTTCTGCTGAAATAATTCTCAAAGACTAATCAAGTACTTTCATTTACAAATGAAATGTAATGTACGACAATGTTTTTGCACAAAACCAGTCTGTCCATGGTCTGTCCATGTCTGTCACATGGCATTTTTTTTCCACCTCAAATTAATATGCAGCAGACCACAAAACATACAAAGAGCTTTGAAATTAGACAATGCTTACAGTATCGGTAGAAAATTAATATTGTAAGGATTTTTATAGTCAAAACTTTTATTCCCATGTCTATAAAAACAGTAATAGGAGCAATATTAGGAGCAGTTTCTTGGACTGGACTAAAGGTTGCCTCTCACTTTCCAGGCGCTGTGTCATAAAATAGGCTGTGTTGGAAGGGACATTTAGAGGTCATCTAGATCAACCCCCCTCAATGAGCAAGGACATCTCCAACTAGATCAGGTTGTTCAAAGCCCTATCTATCCTGACTTTGAATGTTTCCAGCAATGGGGCATCTACAAACTCTCTGGGAAATCTGTTCTAGTGTTTCACCACCCTCATTGCAAAAACTTTCTTCCTTATATCTAGTCTGAATTTACCCTTTTTCAGTTTAAAACCATTATGTCCTGGTTAAGGATTGAGTGCCAGTTCAGTGCAGCTATTCATTTTGTTTTCTTTCCTGCAAATCTTTTCACTCCCCTGCTTAAGAAAGCAGTTATTCTGCATCTACAGAAGATTCAGTAGACTATTGCCATTTAGTTGATTTCAAAAACTTCTGTTCTATAGCTTAAATATTGCTGGGACTATCTTTTTCTTCCAATCTCTTATGTCTATAGATCAGACAATAATATCTACAATACTGTACTAGTCACTTATCTCCAATCAATTTCTTCTACATGAATCAACTTTCTTATATCTCTTTCAAACATCACCTATTTTTCAGTCTCCTCTAAATACATGTTTTTTCTCCATTACTCCTATGTTTATAATATCTGGTTTTATTCATCACTTTACAATAATATATCTGTCTTAGTGATGCTTAAGTAATGCAACGGACATGTAAAAGGAACAGTGGCTCATTGTTGCTTGTTAAAATATTCTCATTAATGTTTGGGGTTTTTTTCCCATTCACTGATTAAATTTTGACAACCCTGCAATTCAAATGGGGCATAGAGATATAATCGGCTTTGTTGTTGCATCATTTTTTAAATTGTTGTAATCAGGCATACCAGAATTAATACTGCATGACTCAAGGGAATGGTTTTCCATAAAGGGTGAAATAACACCATCAACTAAAACATTGCTTTTTAGTTTGTAAATACTTATGTAAGTAGCAAATTAATTATTAAAAAACAGGGTTGATTAATGAAGGATTTTCATATGTGAAAGCTAAGGTTTTTATTGCTATTATTTGAAATAAAAACCCTAATCAAGTCTACAGGAAAAAAATAATTGGGATCTGCATAATAGATGCTATGTGAGCAAAGGGTCAGCTGAGTTTCCACTGAGGACAATGACAATATTGTACTTGTTCAAATGTGAATAACCTTAGATGCTGAAGACATTCCATTGCATGCTTGCATAATAAGGGTCCCCACACTGTGGGTTTGAAGTAAAAAACTCTGCTCTTTTAAGAATGCACTCGTTCACTTACTAAAAAATAAAATATTTAACTGCAGTTGCTACACAAATTTCTCAGTTTGCCTAATATCTTAAAGGTAGCATTAATAAGACTAACCAATAAGTTAACATTTTTCCTATGTCTCATTTTCTTTGCTTTTGAAGTTCAAAGGAAAACTTATAAATGTTTTAACTACAGAGGTAGAAGTGATTCTTTTTATGTGCTACTGTTGATGACCCATTTGTACTATTCTAACAAGAAGTATGCCTTGACTTCTCTTTCCAACTTATAGGAATTAGGTATCCAGTGAAAATTCTGTAAAGGATTTAGTTGGCTGAAGTTAGTGTTTGAAGAGATTTAGATTTGTCTGTATCAGATTTGTACCTACTGTATCACTGCAGATACATACAAAAGATACATACAAAAGCTAGGAACAATTGTTGTTGGCAGTAAATATCAGTTGCTGATAGAAAAATAGTTGGACAGTGTAAAATATTAAGTGTAATAGTGTCTGAATCACTTTTTGCAGCTTAGTGATGGTTTCAGAGCTATTGTCAGTTACACAGCTACTTCTTAGATGTCTTAATACGTTAGTGTAGCTTCTGAAATGGTAAGCAGAACAAACTTTTCCCTGTTACTAAATATCCAGTAGCCTTCCAAGCAAAAGGAAGAAGCAAACATGAGAAACCAACTCTCTTCTTCTAATACACAAGATGCTGCAGTTGATTTCTGCTATATCTTATATTCTGATTCAGCAAGCATAATGTAGAAGCAAAGAGCTTTGCGGTGGAAGGGGGTAAAGTCCTTATCACAAATCAGGTTAAAAGGCTATTTATCTTTATGGTTGTGAGTCACCTGAAAGCTTTTTTTTTTCATTTTCTTTAATAAATACAGTATATACAGTAGTGGATGTATGCATGAATACATATTTACAAAGCAAGTAATTAAGGCTGAACAAAAGATTCAAAATAGACAAGAGCAACTCTCCTCTCTTTATAAGTATTCTAAGTGCTAAAGTAAGGACCTTAGCCTATGTTTGTTACCATATCATACTGTCTCTGCATTTGAGGGGTGAATATAATCCTTAATTTCATAATGATCCCATCCCCTTTACCCCATTCTAAAATGCTGACAGCTCAGTAACTAGTTGGGTGACAGATACAAAACTGGTAACTATAAAACTCAACAGCTATTGAGCATATACATATATTCATACACTTCTCTGGTATGCTTGTGTTTATGGAAAACACTCATTTATCTTAGAATGTGAATCCAAAATACATTTACTATTCCTACTCCCGTGAGAAAATTGTTTCTTTCAGGAAATTACATGATGTATTGTGTAGGATTTTCTCCTTGTAAAATAACATCTAAGCAGTTAATTAGTAAATTCTTGACCCACTTGAAGAAGGAAAGAATCAGATCTAAATATCATATTAATGTCATTTTAAGAAGTTTTGTATATGTGTTGTGGTTTAGTTGTTACCAAGTACAACACAGCTGCTTGCTAACTCCCCACTCTCAGGAGGAGGGGGGGGAGAATCAGAAAAAAGGTTAAAAAAAAAAAAAAAAGGCTTGGTACAAGAACAGCTTAGTAATTTAAATAAAGTAATATAATATAATTATAATGGGAAAGACAGAGGAATAACACCATAATGTTCTATAGCATGGAATACCTGTTTGGCTAGTTTGGGTCAGGTGTACTGTCTCTGCTCCCTTCTGGCTTCTTGTGCTCCTCCCTAGCAGAGCATGAGACTGAAAAGTCTTGGATCAGGGCAAGTGCTACTGAGTAACAACAAAAACATCATTTTGTTATCAACATTACTCTCAGCCTAAATCCAAAACATAGCACTGTACAAGCTACTAGGAAGATAAACAACTATCTGACCTAGCTGAAACCAGGACAATGTGTGTGAGACGGAAATATTAAGTCCTTGCCCTGGCCAGGAACTGAATGCAATGCAAGCAGCCTTGTGAGCTTCAGCATGAGCCATAAAATGGCTTATGAGTGAATGGGAGAAAAACAATTAAGCCTGTCGGAAAGGTATGCCATGATGGATCTGTGGGCAGATCCATGGGACCTGATGAAATCCATCCGCGGGTCCTGAAGGAGCTGGCAAATGAAGTTGCTAAGCTACTGTCCATCATATTTGAAAGATCATGGCAATAAGGTGAAGTTCCCAACAACTGGAAAAGGGGAAATATAACCCCCCATTTTCAAGAAGGGGAAAACGGATGACACGGGGAATTACAGACCAGTCAGTCTCACCTCTGTGCCTGGCAAAATCTTGGAGCAGATTCTCCTGGAAGGCATGCTAAGGCACATGAAAAACAACGAGGTGCTTGGTGGCAGCCAGCATGGCTTCACTAAGGGGAAATCCTGCCTGACCAATTTGGTGGCCTTCTACGATGGGGCTACAGAACTGATGGACAGGGGTAGAGCAGTTGACGTCATCTACCTGGACTTGTGCAAAGCGTTTGACACTGTCCCACACAACATCCTTGTCTCGAAATTGGAGAGACATCAATTTGATAGGTGAACCACTTGGTGGGTGAAGAACTGGCTGGATGGCCGCACGCAAAGAGTTGTGGTCAATGGCTCAGTGTCCGGCTGGAGGCCAGTGACAAGTGGTGTCCCTCAGGGATTGGTGTTGGGACCGGTCTTGTTCAACATCTTTGTTGCTGACATGGACAGTGGGATTGAGTGCGCCCTCAGCAAGTTTGCAGATGACACCAAGCTGTGTGGTTCGGTGGATACGCTGGAGGGAAGGAATGCCATCCAGAGGGACCTTGACATGCTTGTGAGGTGGGCTGATGTCAACCTCATGAAGTTTAACCATGTCAAATGCAAGGTACTACACCTGGGTCGGAGCAATCCCAAGCACAGCTACAGGTTGGGCAAAGAGGAGATTCAGAGCAGCCCTGTGGAGACGGACTTGGGGGTGTTGGTTGATGAGAAAATGAACAGTGTGTGCTTGCAGCCCAGAAAGCCAACCGTACCCTGGGCTGCATCAAAACAAGCGTGACCAGCAGGTCCAAGGAGGTGATCCTGCCCTTCTACTCTGCTCTCGTGAGACCTCACTTGGAGTATTGTGTGCAGTTCTGGTGTCCTCAACATAAAAAGGACATGGAGCTGTTGGAACAAGTCCAGAGGAGGGCCACGAGGATGATCGGGGGACTGGAGCATCTCCCATATGAAGACAGGCTGAGAAAGCTGGGTCTGTTCAGCCTAGGGAAGAGAAGGCTGCGTGGAGACCTCATAGCAGCCTTTGAGTATCTGAAGGTGGCCTATAGGGATGCTGCGGAGAGACTCTTCATTGGGGACTGTAGTGACAGGACAAGGGGTAATGGGTTCAAACTTAAACAGGGGAGGTTTAGATTGGATATAAGGAAGAAATTCTTTCCTGTTAGGGTGGTGAGGAACTGGAAGGGATTTCCCAGGGAAGTTGTGAGTGCTCCATCTCTGGCAGTGTTCAAGGCCAGGTTGGCTGAAGCCTTGGGTGGCATGTTTTAGTGTGAGGTGTCCCTGCTTATGGCAGGGGGGTTGGAACTAGATGATCTTAAGGTCCTTTCCAACCCTAACTATTCTATGATTCTATGATTCTATGGGCCTGTGGTGACATCTCACTATAGACACTCTCAGTGGTAGAGACCAGGAGGGATGTAGTTCAGCGGCCACTTGACACCATTCAGAAACAGTCCTCTTAAGGACATCAATGCTAGCATAAATGCTAGAACAGTGCAATGTATTTTAGTAAATAATAAGTACTTCTAATTATTAAGACTCTGAACACCTCTTTTTTAATATTTTTTTCTACATGGCAGGGGAAAAATAAGATCTATTTCTAATTAATATAAAAGCTTTTCTTCTACATATCCAGTGGCTTTGTAAATTTAGATTTTTTTGGAGATCACTTGCTGTAAATTATTCACATGAAAAAATCGACAATAAATGTAATGAATAGGCACTTATAGGACACTGAGTACAGTTCTATAATGTAAAACCAACTGGAAAAGCATCTATTTTAGCATGGTTTCTTAAGTTAGCAGAGAATAACCTAGCTGGGTCATAGCCAGCATATATCATTTTTTCAGTTTGTAGTTATTAAGTCAGTCTCATGATATTATTCAGGTAAAATATGAAAGCAAATTCTTGCTTTTTCAGTGAAAAGTAGCTCTTGCATCTTCTGGCAGCCAGAATTTAAACTATAATAAATCAAACTTATCTTTAGTACAAGTCCGTTGCTATAATTTAGAATACATCAGAATTAACTTTGTCTTTAAAAAGCATTTTATGATGAGAGCTTGCAGGTATCCTTATCTTTTGGCTTTAGCCCACTCCCTGGAAACATGCTTCAAAACTGTTTTTTCTCTTACCAGATCTGGGCCTGTGGGCTGATACCCCTGTCAGCCACAACAGTGCAGGAGATGGCTGTTTTCCATTATCTTCCCTTTCATACTTTGGAGGCGAAGTGGTTCCTCAGGACAAGCATCAAGAATGAGAGCCAATGCAAGGTCACGAACAGGACTTCTAGGCCTCCAGCTGGGCCTCCTTTGCAGTTTGGAACACTCATGGCAATTCTTTCAAGTTATATAAGATCAGACATGTCAGGGGATGGCCTTTCAGCAGACTTCTTTAAGCCTGTTGAGTATAACCATAGAACTGTAGCTCTCTATTGCCATGTACTAGGCCACCTCTGTGTAAGTTCCAAAGGAAATCTACTAGATCAAATCACCCATGACCCTGAGACAGTATCCTTCAAGTAAAGGCCAGGATGTCATTCTTTTTCTCATGGTATTTGCCATTAGCTAGATCTGTAGAGCAAGCTGAAAAAAAAAAACCAGTTTTCAGGAATAGGGATTTTTCATTGTAGGACACCACAGTGTGTGCCCAGAGTGATGAGGGCATGGGTGAAGAAGCGCAAGGTAGAGCAGCCTTTACTGAGGCCTGAGTATAGGAGAGAGGCAGTGTAGAATAGGCTTTGGCCATGCTGCTCATGCATGTGGTAGCATTCTCTGCCTTAAGCTATATCTACTGTGCCAGGAAACAGGAGCTATTTGCTAGTGCTAGTGTTAGCTGACCTGCACAATTGGCTATTCTAAAAATGTAAATGAATAAACATTTGGGTGCTGGATGTGCATCATGGCCTTGTCACATTTAGTAGGGTAACATAGCCTTTTCTGTTAAACATTACCCTGAATTTTAAACATGTACTTCATATGTGCAATTCTCTATGACTAGAAAATCTGTTCAGTGTTCAGTCACCCTTAGCGTTTTTTTTCCTTTGTTTAAGTGATACTTCCTATATTTCAGTTTGTGCCCACCGCTCTGTATCCTTTCATGAGGACGTTACTCTCTTCTGTACTCCTGTCCTTAGGCATTTGTACATATTGATAAGATCCTCCTGAACCTTCTTTTCTTCAGGCTACACAGTCCCACCTCTCAATCTCTCTTTGTATGAAAGATTCTGCAGTTCCTAAATAATCTTTGTATAAGTATGTAAACAAAAATATTTTAAATAATATTACATACACATTTACTTGTTTGGCAAATATGAAGCTCTCATCATTTAAAGTTCAACATTGGAAATAAAAAACCCACTAATCTCTTTTCATCTGAGATCTTAAGCTTGTGCCTGAAACTATAGGAGAAGTCATTGGCAAAGACTTGGTCATTACTTGTTGAATTCATTATTATTTTAGGATGTTTTATCTTCATACAAAAATGAGTCCCAGTTGTACAAGCACATTTACTAATGATATGTTGTGAACCTGTGCATGTATGTAAAAGTATATATTTTCCTCCACTAAATCTCATTCCTTTTTCTTTAAAGTCCCTAAACCAATCATTGCTAGTCCACTTAAATTCAGCTTCCAGTCATTGCTAATCAATAACTTATTTTTAATCACAAGGTCCCATAGGAAGTGATGGCCAGTGAATGCAAAATTCTATTTCAAATTTTCACATATGCATTGAAACTTTTTCTTGATTTAAATCTTATCTTAAAATACTTAAGGTACTCTGCAGCTTGTAGTTGACTGTAAAGTGCTTCGTGGTGACATATAGAGGTGACGATACAAAAATAACTGATTTTTATTGTATTTATGACTGAAATTCTTTCTACAATTCAGACTGCAGCTCTAAGAGGTGTAAGGGTAGCTTAATTTTTTTTTAATTTTTTTTTTTTATTTGATCAGTTTAAGGCACAAAGAGGCAGCTATTTAAACAGAATTTTAGCCTTATTATATGTTTGGAATTCAAAAGGGTGGAAATGCAGTTTCAAAGGACAAAGCATATAAAAGGAACTTTCCACATTTTTACTGTGCTTGATTCCGGGGTTCCTTGACTCTTGTGTTGAAAATGTTAAGGCTCAGTACTTTGCATACTGTACAAAATATATGTATTGCAAAATATTCTCAAGATCCTAAAAGTGCCACCTTATTTATTTAAGGAAGTAGTCATAGTGAATAGGAAAATGATGCCTATACCTTATGATAAACTTCAAAATTACTTCCTTAAAATTCAAGTTGAAAGTATTCCTCTTGTATGCAATTTTTATGTTTCCAAAAAGTACTTCATAAGCTTTAACCCTTGCAGAGCAGAGGTTTTAAGAAACTTTAAGCAATGAAAATTTTAGAAAGTTCAGTTGCCAGTTCACCCATCTAACTATTCTGTGGATTTTGTTCAATTGCTGTCATCATAACCATTAGATTCAAAAAACTGTCCTTTTAAAAATTAACAGCTGACTTGGCTAATGAAATATGGATATAGATTGAATCACACTTCAAGAAAGTTTTTTTCTTTTTAAGATGTCCTTCAGGAAATATATAAACAAATAGACATTTCAGATCAAATTTCGGTACAGGAATCTATAGATTTTTGAATGTAGCTCCATTTTGTTTATCATCTTCAACACTCATCATGGCAATAAATCTCACACAAAAACATAACCTTTATTATTTGTCAAATTCTTATCAGCATATAAAATAGCCATCAACTTCATAATTACCTCACATCTTCCAAAGGAACAATTTTGCAGAGCTATAAATTTCCATGATCAATACTGGTATTTCTTTAAACAATATGTTAATTTTTAAATCCATCAAATTACATTATCATTTTATAAAAGATGTTACCTTGAGACTGATGGATTTTCCCTTATTAATATTCCTCAGTATTGCAAAATTACTAAGTAGCAGTGTATATCTATGAAGATATTAAATCACTTAGTTATGTGTGTGTCCTCTGTGATACAGTCTTCAAACCAGAATTTTTAGGAGACTATCATTAGCTCCCAGTGAACAAATGATATATATCTATAAAAAAAAAATCTCAGATGCAATTTTCCATCTTCAGATAACTTTCAGATGAGTTTTTTGCGTCCATGGATACCAAGCCATTGTGAACAACATTCATTTTAATTGCTGTAAATAATAACATTACCTTTCAAACCTAACCTTCAGTACTAAATTTCCTCTGTCAGATTTAAGTGACAAAGCACATATGAATACAATTAAGGCATGAAAACCAGCATTTAGTCCAATCTCTCATCTTGGAATATGATCTATGCAATCTGCTTGATGTAGAACCTGGACTGTGGTTGTGCTCATGCAACTATTAGTAACTGATAGTGAAGATTGGGCTCAATTTTGCTTTAATGCAATATATTTAAACATATTATACAGTCCAGAATAAGGAATATCATGTATTTTCTCCACTTTCAGTATTTGAGCGTGTCTTCAACAGTGTTCAAAACACAGAAGAAATTTTATTGACAGTATTGCATTTTCCCATTTTTGTTTTGTTTTTTTTTTTGTTTTTTTTTTAAGTAAAAACATTTGCAATTACGAATCTGCCTTAATGTGCTTTAGTACTGAGGGAAATTTATTAACTATTTCTGGAAAATATGATTGTTCAAAAGCTTATACCTTTCCATCTCCACTGCATTTTATAAAGACCAGAAATAAAAAGCAATATGCCAGTACACAGAGAGGTACACGGATTTACATTTGTATGATAAATAAAACAGGTCCGTATTTTCTCACAAACTTATTTTTTTTCTCTCGTTTCTTTTTAGAAAGGAGCACAAAGCTAGCAACAAAAAGTAGGAAAGCAAGGTAATAATTTTAAAAATTGGAGATGGCTGTAATTTTCTACACCAAAGGGTACAGTGGAAAGAATGCTTGATACTTACTTGTTTAGACTATTACAATTCACTATTTGTCAACATCTCACACAAAACTGCTAACAGCCATGAAGTTGGTTTCTTGTTGAAATTTTAACCTAATTTTTACGGCATATTTCCATGGAAAGACTATTTCAGAAACTTCAAAGTGTCCAAGCAAAAGCTTTATAGAATATTGAGTTGTATAATGTTCAGCAAACATGATACAAAGGATTTTTTATTTATGAAGCTTTATTTCTTATAGCAAACTATACAAGTGCATTATAAACCTTCAGGTAGTTTTTAATACAGCCACTGTTAACATTCTTTTCTATTTATACCTATTAAAAAAGTTTTGGGGAAACAAGAGATATTGAATGTTATCTTCAATGCTCATAAGTTTGTTGAATTCCCATATAGTTATGTGCCGTTCCCTTTACAGATGTTATTTGATGTAACTATTATGTTTCCTTATCACTGGTAATTGCAATAGTATCATTACTAGTGAAACATTTCCTTTTGTAAGTTAAGTTAGTTAAATATAAGGAAGAATTTTAAAATAGCATTCACTTTATATTACAATACCCATCTAATTACCTTTGATATGAATTTTATGGTATAATGCCACTTACTGCAGCATCACTTTTAAAATGTGTTTTTATTACTGGAAGATTAAATTAATTCTGATACGAGTATTATTTAGAGCTAATACATGATAGTAACTAATGTTACAAACTTATATTTTAGTACTACAAATAATGGTCTTTTAAGTAAATACTTCATACCTCTGTTTAACAAAACTATTAACATTGGCCAGAATGATTATTACTTAAATATGTTTTCCTTTATCACATAGCAAATAGGTACACACTATGATATACAATATAGCTTTGGTTAAAACTGTAACCATTTGTTTTTTACTTCAGATCTTCTGATCTTATTTTAATGTTAACATTTTAATAAAATTTCCATACTATAAACTTATGCAGAAGTATCTCAACTCCACCTTTCCTGTTCAGGATACATACAAGTATTAATTATAAGTGTACAGACTGGGGAGCAGGGTGGTAGGTATAATTAATTTACTTAGAAATGTCAGAACACTCAGTTATGTATAATGAAATTACACAGCAATAAATGCATAAACATCACTTAATTCCATCATAAATTTTGATGGGATGGAAAGAATGATGAATAGCAATGTAGGATGAAGCCTATTCTTAGTGATAAAACACTTTTTCCAGTACCTAAAGGGGGCCTACAAGAATGCTGAAGAGGGACTCTTTACAAGGGCATGTAGTGACAGAACAAGGGGAATGGCTTTAAAGTGACAGAATGGAGATTTAGATTAGACATTAGGACAAAGTTCTTTTCTGTGAGGATGGTAAGCCACTGGAACAGGGTGCTCAAATAAGTGATAAATGCTCCATTCCTGGAAGTGTTGAAAGCCAGGTTGGACGGGGCTTTGAGGAACCTGGTGTTATGGAAGGTGTTTCTGCCTTTGGCAGTGGGATTGGAACTAGATGCTCTTTAAGGTCCCTTCCAACCAAAACCATTCTATGACTCTATGATTCTGATTTTTATTACATAGGCCAACTTAACGGTATTCAATATGGCATGTTTTTTAAGAAAGGTATATGGGTTCGTATTCATCAATAATTAAGATTCTGAGGATTTACTGATACTTAATCGTGCTAAATAACTTTAAAATAATATTTTGCTGTGGCGTAAGTTTAAATGCATTATTGATAAACAGGTATAAACATCAGAAGATGACTTCCAGTATTTTATTTTAAATTGTGTTCTTATTTAACTATAGAATTAAAAACAAAAAACAAAGCCTCAAAATCCTCCCCATAATTGAAATACTTGTCTTTACAATGAAAATACTCAACCATGTAAGATTGCTAAAGCAATATGGTTCCTTCTTATAAAATACTATCTAAGCTAGCCAGAAAAGAGTTGTTGACCGAGAAATTAATATTTTTTTAAGTTACACAGAAAGCTGTGTTTCACTTAACACATTAATCTTTCATCCTACAGATTTTATCTTGTGTATTTTGATAAGACAGTATAAGCAGAACTAAAAAGTATAATCATGCAGTACAGAGTCTATCATAAATGTATAAGAGAGTAGCACACAGAATTTTAACCATGTTTCTCTGCATGGGTTCTTCTCTATATCCTTGCAGTCTTTTTGATGAGCAGATAAACTAACCTCCTGTGATATGTATCAGACTTTTTCCTATGACCTTGTGTTAAACAAAAAAAAAAACTCACTATTTTTTCACATTGTGCCTGGAATCACACAGTCAAAGTATACATTAGATGGTGTGAGAGTTGCCATAAAGAATACACACAATGGTTTTTTTCCAAATCCTAATGTAGTCCTCATGTACAACATGACAATTGTATTGAAAAAAAAAAACCTGTTACATTTTCTGTGTAAAGGTAACTGGAAAACTGTATCACTGCAGATACATACAAAAGTGCAAAATAAGAAGATACCCATGAGATTGCTTTAGAATTATAAATTGGTATAATTTCTCAGAGTTCATTGACAAAATGGAGAAGCCAACAAATGCTGAATTGAAATTGCCAGCATTAGCACAAAATCTGTGTTTTCATTTCTGATCCTCTTACACCTTTCAGCAACAAATCAATGCATTATATCTAAAGCTCTCATCTGGGTATTGTAAGGGTTCATGTTTTTAAAGGTAGGAATCATTTATTAAAATTCAAGTTTAGTTCAGAAAGGTTTAAAACATGATAATCCTGAATTGTCATAAAAATTGTTTTCACCTAAGAACAGTGAGAAATGATATATAGTTAGTAATTATTAAAGCAACAAATTTTCTGAAACATTGGGAGAACTCTGAAGTTATCTGATAAATGTTAATGACCATGAATGCACAAGAGAAAGTAAAGAAAGTGAAGAGTGTCAGATTATGACTTTTCAGTACAAAATTAGATAACCTGAAATGCATGTTTCCAGACTAAAAGGAAAAACAATAATAACCCCCTATTTTAAAATTATGACTTACTACAGGCACCATAATGCACCTTTATTAAGACTGTCACTCTTTGAATTTCAGGATCTTTACAATTGTTGCAGCCTGCAAGCTGTTATTCTCCAAAATGGACTTAATCCAATCATGGGATCTTGTGTTTTTGAACACCTGCCTATGGCCAAAGGTCTTAAAAACTTAGTCAGTGCTGGTTTACCTCCATAGTCATATTTTTGTGTTCATAGTTTATTCAGTCTTTCCACCCACATTTTTCTTTATTTTAAAAAGAGAAAAATAACACTTGAAATCCTTTAAGATTCTTATTCTTTTACTGCCTCATAGGCTGGCAATGTAATTCTTGATACTTTAGGAAGAATCTGTCAAATCTATCATGATGGATAAATAGCAGATTCTACTGTGTTCACCTTGGGATTTTATTCAGCCTCAGATAAACACCTCTTACTCTTTCCTCTTTCATATGACTTGGTCTCATTTTTCCTTTTTCTCCAGGCTGTAGCTGTTTCACATCACCCCTGTCTGTGCTCTTGTGGTACTAGCTGTTATTCTTTATCTTCTTTTTTTTTTTTTTTTCTTCTC